>VYZQ01043675.1:0-21847 GCA_013400655.1 Mystacornis crossleyi
CGCTGACAGTCTTCGCTCCGGCTCGGTCCCGCCCGGCAGGGGTCGCTCTCGACCCGCGCGGCGCTGCCCGTGAGGGCGGTTCCGCCCCGAGCACCCCCGGGCACCCCCCGGGCCCCCCTCGAACATCCCCAGGCACTCCCCCCGGCCATCCCGTGAGCAACCCCGAGCACCCCCTGGGCAACCTCTCCGGGGCGCCCCTCGAGCATCCCGGGTACCGCCTGGGCACCCGCCGAGCACCCCCCGGGCACGCCCCGAGCACCCCCCAGCACCTTTGTTCTGCCGCGGTCCCCGCCGGGGCTGGGCGGGGACCGCTGCCCGGGCCGGGGGTACCCGCGCCGGGGCTGCCGAACCGAAGTTGCCAGAACGGGGTTGCCCAGGGATGGGGGTGCCTGCGCCGGGGCTCAGGTGCTGTGAGAGCCGGGCCGCGGGCTGCCCGGAGCAGGGGTGCCCGGTGCTCCCGCCGCAGCTCAGCCTCAGCTCGGGGCAGGCGGAGGGCTGGCGAATCCTGAACTGGGAATGGGATTCATGATCGGGGAAGCGGGATCAACGTCTCCGTCGGTAGAATCTTAATAAGCCTTAAAGGTTATTTCTGAGCGGTTCCAGTGACAATTCTCGGCCCTTCGTGTTGGCAGGGAGCCGTACCCCGCCCCGATCCTATCCGGTACTGCCCGGGGCACGCTGCTGTGTTTGGGATGAGGAACAGCGACAGAAATACAGACAGTGTGGGCAGAGTCCACCGGGAGCGAGAACAATCGGGACAGGCTTGCAGGGCTTTGCATTCCGCGGTGCGAATGATCTCATTATCCTTGCGTGGGTCTCGGCCAGCCACTTGAAAAATACTTACTAAAAACCACAGCAGCTCTAGGGAGACGGTCCCTGCCAGGGAAGAGAAAGAGAACAAACTGGATGTGTAAAAACAGATGGGGGAAACAGCCACAGTAGCAATAATGGGTCGGGACCTGCTCTGCCCTGCTGTGTCCCTGGTGGAGGCTGAAAGGCCATGACACATCCCAGAGTGCACAGCAGTGTCTCGAGTCAGCTCTGTTCCTCTAGCTGCCACAAGTTCTCATGAAACCTCGTAGTGGAGAGTGTTGGTGCATGTGGAGGCCCACCCAGCCTAGTCACACAGGAGCCGACTTCTGACATTCCCATTGCTGAAACAGCAGGTCACCTGGCTCATCCCCTTGTCCTGCCCAGGCAGGGTCAGCCAGAACAGGCCACCCAGGGCCTGTTTAAACACCCAAGGGTGTTTAAACCCTTGTTGGGTTTAAACACCTCTCCCCAGGGTCGGAGGAAGGTGCAGATGGGCATGGGAATGACCCCACAGGTGTGCAGCAGTCCTTGGGGCTGCCTCCTGCCTGCTGCTGGTGCTGCTGTGTATTCATGCCATCACGGCATCATTTCCACTGCTGCTGCTGCCAACTGCATCTCAGTTTTTTGAATCTGTGGGTTGAAGACATACACAAGCTGTGTAGGAACGGTCATGTGTTCCTCTAAGGAACCAAGAGATGGAAATCAGCAGGAAGTAAAAATTCTGCTGGAAAATGGAAGGAACAAATGAAAGGAGCACAGTGCTGCTTGGGTCTGGTCACAGGACACGAGGCACGGTTGGCTCTTGCAGTTACAGTCACTAAGTTGCTGGAATAGGGATAATGCCCCTGGACAGCCACATCAGCAGCTCCGGGGCCTCCTTCTGAGCCAGCAGTGATGGCAGCATTGTGTGGGAGGTCAGGGAAAAACAAGGGGGCTGAGGGGAGACAAAAACCAGAGGGAGCTGGGTAAATGGAAAGAGATTGGTGGTGGGGAGCACAGGGAGAACCTCCAAAGGGCAGGAGGGCATGGGGATACAGAAATGAAGCAGAAAGAGAGGAACTTCCCTTCCCTTCCCTTCCCTTCCCTTCCCTGGTTAACCTTAAGTCTCAAGCCAAAAAGAAAGGAGTATTCTAAGATAAAGGATAAAACCCAAGGGAGACAAAGCTGAGACCATATTGGTGCTGCATAGAAAGCTTCATTAGCCCTGTTGGTATAGCAGTAATGAGAGAAAAAAGCCAAAACAGTAGGAGTGATATGAAGGGACTGACTGCCAGGGGAGGATGTGGTGCATTTGCCATCTCTTGATGTCTTCAAGCCCAGCCAAATGCCTGTCTGAAGCTACCTCAGTGAGACAAGTTACTGATTTCAGAGTAACATGGTGAAATTTTCATGCCTATAGGTACTACAGGAGGTCAGGCAGTGCAATCCCCTCCTGCTCACCCTGGGAATCTGCAGGAAGGAAATGCAAAGGTGGATGACAAGAACATGATGCTATTTGTGCTCTTGGATAGGACTTCACGCCAGCACTGATTCATCTGGCTGCATCGGCATTCCATTCCACAGCATTACTCAGCCCCTCAGGTGTGCAGACACTCGAGGGTAGATCTGTCTGGAAGAGGCTGGGTCTGCTGACCTTACATAATTTCTTCTTTTCTTCAGATGTTTAGCAGCTGTCCCCAGTCTCCAAGGTATGACGCAGCCAGGTGGTCCTAACCTTGCTGAAGGTCTGGGCCATTTGCACCGTCTTTCTCACAAGATCTCACTGCAGTCTCAGCTGCTGTAGCTCTGTTCCTCCTCAGGAATTAGGGCTTGGGGCTGTGCTAGAATAAAATCAGATGAAGATGGAGAGATGGATCTGTAGAAACGTTTGTTTAGTGCCCAGGAGCAGCCCAAAAGGCAAACTGACTGTTAACAATTATCAGGAAAATAATGGAGAGCAGATCACAGTTCTTCCACTGAACAGATCCATAGTGAAAGCTGCACTGTGATTTCTATATGCAGCTCTGTCTGCCTCTCTCAAGAAAAAGATTTGGAAGTGTTAAAGAGAAGACCAACTAGGATGATCAAATACAAAGAGTATTTTCCATGTGAGGAAGAAGTGGATATCTCTTTAGGCTGGAAAAGAAATGACTGAAGAGGATTATAGTACCAAGTTCAGCAAATAGAGATTGCCTGCAGTATGATTTCTCGTCATCCCATCAATATAAGAACCAGGAGCACCCCATAAATTAGCAGATAATAACCAAAAAACAACAAAAAATCTTTTTAAAATGTCATGTGCTGTGTCGGACTGCTTCACAGAGGATATGGTGTGCCACCAAACCCCATGTGCATTCAAAAATAAATTAAGCATTTTAATGGGAGAAAAATATCCACTCACATTGATGGGATGCAAGACCCTGTTTCTGCTTCCAGAGCCCATGAGCTGCAGGTGGCTGAGGCTGGCAGAGTGTTCCGGGAACCACCATGGGATCTGTGGCCTCTGTACCCCAGCACGGTTGCACCAACCAGACTCCAGGAATCAATCACCAAATTGCACTGTCTCCTCCTGGAACAAGCTACCAGTGGAGAAATAGAAAACAGGGGTTTTGTAGCTATACTGAAACTTCACAGTTGATTTTAAGCCTCTTAGACAGTATAATACTGACTGCAAGTTCCTGCTGAGGGCTATCGACTCCAGCCTGTGCCAAGCTGCAGGGAACACCCCGTGCCATGCCTGCGTGTGATGGAGCGTGTCTCTGCACCAACAGCATGACTGACAGATCAGAAACCAGCTTCCTGGGATTTCCCACCAGCATCCTTTCAGACTGCCATCCAGCAGCAGAGATCTGTGCATCCACGAGGTGACAGGCATCAGAAGACAGCACCATCTTCAAACCACTTGGAGGGATTAGTGCAGGCTGGAAGCAGCCCCCTGCTGCCTTCTGTCCAGGGTGGGACACACTGCCTGGTGGGCTGTGGGGAAGGAGAGGGCTTGCACTTCAGAGGTGGCTTTCCCAGGTCATATGCTTGTAAGCAGACACCGCGGCAAACAAATTGCATGTTCTTGTTGTGCAAATCCTAATCTGGTTCTCTTGAAGCACCTGCTGTTAGGCTGCTGTGGTGCGAAGGAATGTCTGCATGATGGAATGCAAGGCTATACCTTAAGTACTTCAAATTAATTGAGAGCAGTGGTGTGTCGTGCTGTGGGGCCACATTGAGGCCACTGACTATTTACAGTCCTGTGGATTAGAGCTGCAGGCAGCATGGATTGTGTGGGCAGGATGGGCAGGATGGACAGGTTGGCCAGTACGGGCCATGTGGGCAGGGCACCAGAGCAAGCAGCTGACAAGGGTGAGCTGTGTGGTGCTGTTCCATTATTACTTCAGGCAGTGTCTCTGCTTTGTCACACACTTCCTATTCTGTGGCACGCTGCTCTCTGCAGTGATCCAGCAGTCACAGATCCTCCATCTTTTTATCAAGGTAATTCCTCATCACCATTATTTTTGCATATCTTCTACCACAAGAAAGAAGAGGCCAATACTGAGCTGCAGTGAATGCTCAGCCAGCATGGTAATCAGCCAAATTCCCTATTAGCAGTGCGGTTTAAATACCCAGCCTGCTTCTACATGATGATCAAGAACACAGTGAGTGGAAGGGGCCCCTGCTCTAGTTTGGTAATGCTCCCCTATTTCTGGAATTTGTTAGCACAGTATCAAAATTACAGACCACAGCACTCTCCATTTCTTACTTTCATTTTGAATTAAAGACCTTCTACTGAAGACTCTCACTTCAAAAACCAGACAGGCACTTTCTAATATCAAGCAAAATGCCTGAAGAATAAATTGCTCCTATCAGAAATAAAGCATTTTAGTTCTGCCAGAAGCAGAGAGATCTGTGTTTGTAAGTCCCTCCAAAGGCAACTCCATCTTTCCTGTTTTCCTCTCATTTTCTTTTGATGCACAAAGACTGCACATTGCAGTGCTGTGATTGGATTCAGCTTTGGAGCAGTGTAATTGTAAATATTCATTGGAATCCAAGCTAGTTTTCCCAAGTCTCTCTTAAAAGCTTTGCAGTTATACAAACAGCCATGGCTCTGCATTAGCCTCACAGCCTGGAGGCTGCGTATTTCTCCCCAGCCCCAAAGTCTGCTCCTTCAGAGGCTTCATGGAGAGAAATCAGCCTTGCCAACCATTTTAATCAATGCTCTATTATATTCTTTATTCCCTCTTTAATGACTGTGCCGTAGAACTTGCTCTCAGATACAGGTACTCAGTGGGGTTCCTCACTGGTGTCTACACAAATAACATGGCTCACCTTGGCTCGCGGTTCCCCTGACTGTCGTGCCATGTGTTTCAGTCCCTGTCTCTCTGCTGCTGGTGACAGGGTATCTGCGAATGGCTCTGAGTCCAGGTATGTGGCATACAGCACGTGGTATATGGCATAGGGTCTTATGTTTGTGACCGTTCCTCCCTCTGTGAGTGCTCCAGGGCTGCTCTTGGACAGTGGGGCAAGGCAAAGGGTAGCAGACTTCTACAGCCTCTGAGGAGCTGAGGCAAGTTCTGCCCATCAGCCGGACCCTGCCCTTGCCTGTGCCAGCCCTGCACAGCCAAACTGCACGCCCCAAGCTGATCGTGCCCTCCAGGTGGTCTCTGACTGCAGCCACGTCCTGCACAACTCATTTGCAGAGCAGCACATGTAAGAAACTGCACACAGCTATTCTGCTGAACAGGGAAATTGAATCCAAAAGTTCTGATAGCATATCTACACTCCCATCTCTGCCTCATCCACTCATGTGTTCGCCACCATGGGTGGGACTCTGGCCAAAGCCTGTGGCACAGCCCCACGTGTAATGCAGATGCTGGTATTGGAGCCTTCATCACCCACTGACATCCTCCAGGCTCTGTTTGCTCCTTTCAGCATGTGTTACAGCCTCCCAGGGAGCCTGGGACCTGGCGGGTTGGCAGTAAAAGGGGAAACACTGAAGGAGACTGTGGTGGGGCTCTGGGAAAGGCAGAGCTGTGTTATAAGGTATGAGCAGGGATAGATTTAGGAAATGAGCTATGCTGGAATGAATGTCAGGAGGCTGATAGTCCATTTTCCAGTTCTGAAACAGGGGAACCTACAAGTACCCTGTGTATTGTGTATCTGTCCTTAAAACTCTCTTGTGATGCAGGATCCTCAGGCCCTGGCAGTCTGTTCACCTGCTCTGTTGTCCTTTCCTTTAGAAAACTGTTCCTAACGCAAATCTTTCCTGATGCAGGCTCTGGCCAGTAGTTCTTGAGTGTTTCTTCACAGACATGGAGAGCAGATGGCATTTTTTTTTCTTTCCAGGAGTTTCTTACATACAGCTGGTGTTGTGATCTCCCTCAGTTATGCAGAAATAAAACCCAAAAACCTAACCCCCAACAAAACAGCCAGATCATAAATCACAAAAGAAACCCTGTCTAGTAGAACCCCCTGCCACACAGAGCAGTAGCTACGAGAGCAGATGCCCTGTGAAAGCAGATGAAGTAATGAGGCCTTTATAAAGCTAACAGCTCCCAGAGTCAAAGCAGCTCATGGAGAGAAATTCCCTGCTCCTGTGGATCCATATCTCCTGATGGCAGCCACCAAAGTGTCCTCTTCATCTCTTTTACCAGCTCAAGGCCAGCTGCCTTCAGAATGTGGTGAAGGAGACATTCCTGGGGAAAGTCCAGCCTGCAGCTGAAGGGAAGGAAGCAGAAAACCGCACGGTCACGAAGACGGGCTGGACGTTGAAACGTGCCTGATGGCAAGAGCAGAAGGAACCTGTCCCTGGGGTCCCTGTGGGAATCCGTCCTCTCTTCTGCAGATACAACACGCCACCATTGTCCCACCTGTGGTGTGAGACTGTGACCCCTCAGCAGCTGCCAGAGGAGGGGGTGTACCAGTGGACACACAGCCTGTGGAGCCCCATCAGGGCTCCTGGTGTAAGAACACACTGGTCCTTTCGCTGCACACCCCTGGTGCAAAGGAGTCTTCGTGGCATGAGCTGGAAGCACAGTCCTTCCCTTCCAGCTCCATTTTCCAAAACAGCCAGAGCACTGTTCTTCAGTGCTCCTGCTTGGATGATTTATCCAGGTCACGGTGAGGACAACTGGCTAACTGAGGTTAACAGCTTTCTCGGTTTCATTTCAAAAAGACATTAGCATGGGGGCTGTATTAAAGAATGATATGCCAAATCTTAATTCATTCACCGTGAGAGCTCATGATCAGGTGGGGGACTAAGCTGACAAGCAGGGCTGTGCTGCCAGTCTTTCTGTAAAGGGCAGGACCATAACTCATGCTCCCAATACCAAAGTACACCTGGAATTCCTTGCAAGGAATCCTGCTGCCTGCTGCAGGGACCCAGGACCACCAGCCTTGGGAGGCCCAGGCCCCCACAACAGGAAATGTATCAGCAGCTGGGGCTGGCTCAGAAAAATAGATTGGAGTTCTTCCATCTGGAAGAAGGAAGTTGGGAAGAAAATATGACAAAGATCTATAAAATCAGAAGTGTCATGAGAAGGTGATTAAGGAGTGACGTGGTCTTTTCCAATAAAACAATGGAATTTGTCAGGGGACAAAGGTTCGAAACAAACCAGAGGATGTGGCTTCTTATTGAGCATGGTCAAGCAGGGGAACTCACTGCTACAGGACTTTGCAGAAGCTGTATAAGATCTAAGTTGCAAAATTAGTTTGACAAGTTATGGATGAAAATTCTCAAGGGCTGTTAAAAACAAAGGCTGCCCTTTGGGCTCGGGAAGCCCCTTCACCACAGAAGGTGGGTGAGCATCTTGAATTTCACAAGCTTCCCCTGTTCTTCCAAGGGGAAAAAAGCTCTTTCCCAGACAGGGCCATAAGCTGCTGCTGGACACAGAGCCAGGTGGAACACTATTCTGCCACAGAATAGTGTTATATTTTTATATAACAAGGCTTGATGCTCAGTACTTTAACTGGGAGGTTTGTAAGAGAAAGTGGAGCACTAGGCTGTTTTATTTGCCACTTTCACCCTGAAACCAACATGAGGCTCAGCTCAATTTGGTATCAATGGGTGGAGAGATGGGAAGGGAAGGCAAGGCAAGGCAAGGCAAGGCAAGGGAAAAGAGTAGGAAGAAGCAGAGTGTCATTCCCACCCTGCCATGCTGTTGTTGCACAAATCAACACATGGTCACCCATATGCATATGCAGAACAAAACAAAGGCCCACGCCGACCCTCTCCTGCATTCATCCATCTGCCACCATCCACGATCACAAAGGCAGACACATCCTGCTCCCACCTTCACTGTGGGCAGTTGGAACGTGGGCTTGCCACGCGCAGCTCAGCCCACATGCTGGGCTGGCTCCTCACACATAGAACAATGGATGATGTGGGAGTAAATAGAACAACATCTTGTAACTTTCCTTCAAATGCAATAAATTTATTTGGTGCATTATGTTCATATATATTGCAATGTATGTATCATTAGATATATAAACATATTCATAGGAATATATTTATCATCACCACATTAACTGAAACAAAATGTCTCCGCTGACAAATAAGGGGGATACCCTCCCCATCCCTATTTAAATGCTGCCCTCTGAGCTGCTGCTTAGACAAACCTCGGTGGTGCTGAGCTCATCCTGTCATACAATATGCTGGTACCTGGTGCTCCAATGTCAAAAGCACCTGGTTTATTCTACCAGAACCCCGAGCATATTTCACTAGCAAGTTGTTAAAATAGACACATTTTTTTAATGGCTTATGTGGTGCTGAAGGGGATGACAAGTGGATATCAGGTTAAGCAAGTAATGCTGCAGTCTGCGGCAGTAGGAGTTCCCCAGGTTTCCAGGATCAGCTCTCCTCACCCCTGTTTGCTGAGTGGGTCCGAATGGGACCTTGTGGTTGGAGTCCACTGGGGAATGCTGGTGCCTGAGTGGGCATCAGGCAGACAGCCTGATGGCTGGNCTGCTCCAAGCTCCCTTCCGTAGCTGGTGGTTGGCCGGCCCCCAGGTTCTGGCTGAGCTGCTGCTCTGGCTGCATTTCTGCTCCAGGTCTGCCTGCTTCTCCCTCTGCTTGGTCTGCAGTTGATAGATCCTCTGATCTTGAGCATCCAGCTATTGACCCGCCCAGGGAAAGAAAGAAAAAATGGAAAAAAAAATCAATTAATACTAAACGGCTTAACAAAACCCCGAACAGCACAGACCTGATGCTGCTGGGGGTGGGGATTGGCAGGAGGAGACACCCCCTGCACACATTAGCTGCAAAAATCTGATGTTCTGGGGACAGGAAGCCAATATGGTGGGTGTGATTTGACATGCTTGCCCGCAGCAGGCAGGCATGTCCAACTCGGGAAAGCACAGACTCTGCTGGCTGGGGCACCTGCTCCTGCTCATGGAAGGGGTGTCAGACTCCCAGGGTGAAGGAAGCAAAGAGCAGCTGAGCAAGACCAAAGTTATTCTAACCAGTAACCAAGCACCCAGCTCCTGTTGCAGCTGCGTGTTGAACTCTTCAGGCGTTTTCCCTGTCTGCTGTCCTCGGAGCAGAGAGGAAGGGTACCCCACAGCCTGTCCATCTCTCTCCCGTTCTGCCTGAACAGGAGCGGCTCTAAGGGTTAACTGTATTCACTTCTGGGTGTCCCAGCTCGAAGGTGCTGGCACAAGGCAGAAGCAGGGAAGAATCATGAATGTCAACCAAGGACCATTCGCATAATAAGACTCCTGTATCAACCCCACCTCGGAGCCACTCTCCCTGATGCCTTGGCCATTTACCCCTCAGGGATGCTGCTCATCTTCTTGTGATGGGTGAGAGAAGCCACAGTCAGCAGGCACTGTATGGCTCCTGCTCTGCTAAGGAAGGGGAGCCAAGAGAAAATGCTAGCCACACAGCTTAGGAGTTGGTCTGCTTGGTGTCTTAAATTCAGCATAAGAACTCCTCTGCAGTGCCGGCTAGGGATTGTGCCATGCCCTGCCATAACCAAGGGTCCTGCGTGCAGTGGTCACTGCAGGTGAGAACAGCATCCTGCTTCTGCTGCTCAGCTATGCCTGGAAGCAGCCCTATGCCCTGGAGAAAGGGGCCTTCAGAGCTTCCAGCAAGCACTGCCTGGCCACCACCACCTTGGCTCCAGCTGGCAACCCTCCTGCCCTCGGGAGGGCTCTGCTGCATGGAGGGTTCTCCCAAGAGCAATGTTTCCCAGAGGCTTCTCCCTCTGGGCACGTGTCCATCTGTCCTTGCAGCACTGCTGCCGCCCTGGACCCTCTGGGCCCACTTGTGCTCCACATTGCTCCTAGGCACATCTGAGTGCTGCCAGCAACACTGCCAACATCCAGCAACACTGGCAGCAGCGGAGGGGCCTCATCAATGTTCCCTGACTTGTTAAACCTAGAGAGGATTTCGATATTAATTAATGCTAACTGATTAGTAAAATATATTTATTGAAGACTGTCACCCAGCTGTCAACATTCAATAAATATACTAATAATCAATTTGCATGTAATTAACACAAAATTATGTTAATGTCTACATTAAAGATGTATTTCAGCACACATAGCAGTGTTCAGCCCACGGTGCCAGGTCCCAGCTTCTGCTGATGAGGGGCTGAGTGGTGTGCTGGGCGGCTCACAGAGGGGGCACTGGGAGGTCCTTGGCAGAGGGGTAAGAATTCACCAGCAGCGGCAGGCTGGATAGATTCCAAAACCATGGGCTCACAAAGCTTTATCAACAGGGATAATGAGAGATAGATGAGATGCAGAGGAGCTGATGTCTCTTCATCATCCCCCTCCCCCCAGCTGCCAGGCAGGTGAGTGGGTTTGGGAGGCAGAGTGATCCGAGGATTTTCAGTGCAGTGAGGCTCCCTGCCAGCTCTGTGGCACCAGGAGTGCCTGTGACAACAGGGCATGTCACATGGCTCCATGGAGCAGCATCTGCCCGTGGGTCCGAGGTCACCAAGGGGTTCATCGTGCCCAAAGCAGCACTGCTTGCCCGAGCTTCCCTCCTTCCCATGCCATTCAGACAAGTCCATCTTTAGTCTTTCCCAGTGCAGCCCCACGCAACGATGTGCTTGCAGCAGGAAAGAAGGTGGTATGTTTAGGGTGAGCATCCCCCACCCCCACCCCTTCTCCTCTCATTTAAGTGGAATCAATTGTGCCATTTCTGCTTTGCTTTTCAAAAGCAATTACTTTCATGTCATTTTTACAGACATGCACGGAGAGCGAGAGAGTGAGGGCTTGATTATGCCCCCTCCCATCCCCATCCTATGGCTTCCGCAGTGGTGGTGAAGTATTAAATTAAATGAGGTATCTATGGAGCGGCGATGGTTTCAGGTCAGAGGCGCTATGGAAAGCTGTATGCTGCACTGCTCCTGTATATGTAAATGGATATATTAAAACCACTGATGTCAACTTGCAGCACTCATCTCTTCTGCTCTCGGGTGATCAAAGCTGATTGCAGAGGCAATTACTGCGAAGGAAAAGAAAATCACGGCCTCCTGCTCATCCCTGAGCTACTGGAGTTTAATTGCTTAGTGTAGCTGAAGCTGCCTCTCCATCTCCCTGGTATGCACACACACATGTGGGAGCAGCACACGCCTAGAGACAGACAGGAATGGACATTTTTGGGGATGGGCGGGGAGAAGCACCCGAAGTAGGGGAAGACCACAACATGAAAAATAATGATGCTTAAAAATGAATTAGACCACTGTAGCAGGCAGGGCTGTATCTTAGCAAGCCGCTGGATCGATAGCACAGGGAAACAGGGCAGCATAAATACATGCTTGTGAGACAGCCTCTCCTGTTCTCTGGTCTCTGGTCCAGGATTTACAGTGAGGCTGCTTCAGTCTTTTAAAGGATGTGGCTAATCAGACTCCCAAATTCTGGTGACACAGGTAATCATGACCCCTGTTTTACAGCCGAAATCACTTGAAGGGAAGGTGTCGGTGCTGTCCTGAGGAGTCCCAGCTCCTCACCCTGGTCTCACCTTTGTGTTTCACGTGGGATTCCGCAGGTGTACCGTGAAGGCAGAGGACACTTTTTAGGCAGGGAACACTGTAATGCAAACACAAGATTTGCCCGAGTTGCCATCAGCCCTGTGCCACACACCTTCCCAGGTTGCCCAGCTGTACCGTGGGGTCACTCAGTGCTGGTCAGGCTTTGGCTGTGGCGTCTGACCTGTCCTGAAGCAGGGCTGAGCGTGTGCTCTCTGTATGCACACTTGTGCCTGGCTTGAAGCAGGTCTGAGCAAAGTGTAAGGCATCAGATCTGTCACTAACGTGTTACAAGGGAGCAGAGGGGCAGTAAAGAAGGTGGGGAGGGGGGCAAACAAAAGACCTGCCTTCCCACCCGAGGAAGGCCACAGCCACCCCTGTGGCACCGCAGAGGCGTTGGCACCACACTCACACAAGGCAGGAAAGACCCCAAGGATGCGCTGTCTGCTGCAACCCAGTTCTCTCTGATGGCTGTCGCTCTCCTCCCAGCCTTGGCCAGGATGAGGGCTCCTGTGAAACCGTCCTCACCTGACACCTGGGGAATGGGACAGACCCAGAGAAACCCAGGTGCTGCAGTGCATAGCCAGAGCAGCCACCAGCAGCAGTTCCCTCAAAGGCAGAGGAACAGGAACACCTAATGGTGAGAACAGTTCTGCCGTCCCACAGCTGCATTTGGGAGCGATGAGTCTGGCCCCCAACAGAAAGTGTTTACAAAATTATAAGTACTAAGTTACTTGTTCTTCTGAATTTTTGACCCGTGAGGGTTTTGCTTTTGTGCTTTTCTGCTGAAGCACTGGAAAGTGAAAGATAGGGGTTTTTTTAAATTGCAACCAAAGCCCAGGACTCTGTTATTCCTGCCTGATTTTACAACAGGAGCTTCAAAAAGTCAACAGAAAATCAGGAAACCCAGAAATGAGCCTTGTGATCTGCTCTGGCTGCAGGAGTGCCAGGAGCCCTCAGCAGTGCTGCCTGGCCCCTGCCCATGGGTGGGCTCTGCCACGTGGCCTCCTCCCTGCCCTGTGAATCCAGATTTTCAACCCAAGGATGCAATTCCTTTTTTATGAGCTGCCTGTCTCTTTTTGTTTAGCTGAGAGTGCTTGGAGCCCTTCCCCCACCCCCTTTTCCACCGCTGCTCTGGTTTTATTCAATTCAACACTTGAGGGAACTGCAGATGAAATGTCTCTGAATCTAAATTGCCAGCGATAGATCTAACAGCCTTTTTCCCTCTCCCCTCCCCGAACTCCCCTCAGACTGAATGCTCCAGCACATTGTCTCTGCCGTGCTTGGCTCCAGCTGCAGAAGGGCAGCACCAGGATGGGAACATGGCAGTGGGAGCACGGGGTGCACAGCCCTCTCCTGCCCCATGTGCTGGCACGTGAAGGGAGAGGAGGTTGGAGAACGCCCTCGCCACTGGTCGTGCCTGCGTGCCCAAGCACTGCCACGCTTGTTATGGTGCTTGTGATGCCAGGTGGGCAAATGGTGTAGGAAAGGCTAGGAAAGGCTAAACTTCTTCTTTCCATAGGGAAAACTCGTGACCTGAGAGCATAGAAAAGTGGTCAAAAGGAAAAATAAGGCAAAGAGAAAGGAGGAGCTGAAGCTGGGAGACACAGAGGAATTAAGAGCCTGAAGGAGTCTGTACACAGGGAAGAGGCTCTGGAGCAGTCCTGCGGAGCAGCTGCCTCCACAGAGCTGGGACTCATAGCATTATCTTCATGCTGGGGAAATTAAATTATTTTTGTCCTTTGGATGCAGAGTCAAATAGTAAAATATTGTCAGAATAATACTGAAACAGTAAATATTTTTTTTCTGGGTGTAGAGACAGAAAGTGAAGCCTTAAGTGTAATGAGGAATGAAATACTTTACTGGACTCTAAAGCCTAGTAATACTGAAACCTAAAGACAACTGCTTAAAAGTATCAACTTTGCAATGTCAATATTATTCTATGGAAAAGACCAGTTGGTGTGTTAATCCACCACTGCAAATGGTGCCCATTTCCACTCCGATAATGAAAACCACAAGTGACCTCTGTCCTGCCCTCATCATCCTTCAGTCCCATTCACTCATACACAGAGGAGGTATGGAAAATTCCTTCCCAATGGAAGGACATGTCGAGAACAAAACAAATAAATGGAGTATAAAAATAAACATACCAAGAGGCATCGTGCTGATTGCATTACAGATTTTCATATTTAATTAAAAGAAAACCTGCCTTTGGGTATCTGTTAGGAGAACAAAATCCTGCTGTAGAATCCATGGCCTGTCCAGGCTCTGGAATAGTGCGGGTTTCCACGGAAATCTGGCTCATTATTTGCAGTGAGAGCTTCCTCTTCACAGGAGGCTTTCTGCCATGAATCCAGGCATTTTTACACCTGTCATGAGGAATAATCAGACAGCCTGGCTTGGTTTGAAGCGCTGGAAAGGGAACTTCTGGGGAAACGTGTGTTTTCACACACTGCGTGTGTGAAAAGGAGAGGAAAAGGGATCATATGGCAACATCTGAACACCACCAAGATACAGTCCCCCTGGCAGAGCTCTGGACTGCACCAGTAGAAAAGTCAGGGTTTTCTGATGAAACAAGAAATCTGCAACTAGGCAGCTCAGAAAATATAAATCTTCCCTGCCTGACATTCCTGTGTCCTGATTCGCTGTGCAAAGGGTGCAGACATGTTCCTCCCACCACTCATCTCCCCTCACTGCAGCATCCCTCACCTCTGGCTGGAGTATCAGGTGGTGACACGGGAAACACATGGTACTGGGCACACACTGAAGTGACAGGCGCAGGCTCTGTTTTTCAGGGGCAATGGATTTGTGCAGCTCCTGTGATCACATGGATGCTGGATGCTGAGGAAGGGGAAGCAGAAGCTGTGAAATGACTACGCTCATCACTGACAGGCACATCCTCTCACAGGAGTGAGGGAAGCCCAGAAAAAGAAGAATGCTGGGCTAAATATACAGAGGAGCATAGACAAACACAGGAGTAAGCAAAGACCTTAAAAATTTAGCACCTTATTCTGAAAGCCTGGTGGCTACAGTGATGTTACTGCCAAGCTGCAAACCAGAGCAGTTTCTGCTGGAAGATCATTGACACAGGAATCAACCCAATTGCTCAGTGTCTGGGTGAAGAACAGCACCAAAAAGGGCCTCCACACACCAACTGGCCAGGAGACAGTCCTGATGCCCACAACTGTGCCTCCACTACAGCAGTTTTGAGCACCCACCTGCTCCACTGACTGGCCGTGGCTGCGGGCAAGTGTGGAAATACTGAATAACAACCAAGAACTTCCCTCAAGGAAATTCTTGAGATTTCTTGAAGACACAAATTCCCCAAGGAAACATCTGAGATGTGAATATGAGGACTTGATACACATGGCTGTATCACCCTGCTCTTCACTTTAAAGTCAGTCTGTATTTGTTCACTGGAGACCAAGGACATGCAAAAAACCCCCCACAGGTGAAAGCTGTGGCTTTTGAAGCTGGTGCCAATGCCTCCGTGGTTGCTTTAGGGACAGCTGAGGCACATGTGTCAATACTGAGAGCCAAGCCGAGTTCTGGGAGGGAAGACCAGCACGGTGGCCGTGGCGGTGCCCTCACTGCCCTGCTATAGGCAGGTCCAGCTGCAGGAGCCTGGCGCAGAGTCCCATGGGAGTGGCAGTCCCATGGACAGATTGAGGGCTGGCAGTGGAGCCCCTCTCCCTCTGAAGAGCTCCCAATGGCACTGAGGTTCTCAGAACCTCCTCAGCCATTGCTGACAGGTTTCAAGGTGAGATGGGAAAAGGGCACACAGCTAGAAGGAAAAGGTAGGTGGAAGACTTTAACCTCAGTCTACAATCATACTAGCTTTGTCACAATAAAAGTTAGAGCTGAATCCTGCCACCTCACAACTTCCCACTTCGGAAAGTGCTCAGCACAGGCATTTTCCATTGGCTGCCCATTGCAGGCACAAGGGAGAGCCTCCAGCATCATGTCTGCACAGCAGCACCACCAAACGCTGCAGCAGTAATGGAAGGCTGTTGTGATGTAAAGCAACAAGGTCACACGATATGTCCAAGAGCCCTCAGAAAGCCAAAGACTCTCCAGATATTGCAGAGGGAAGCGCAGAATTGCTCTCAGTTCATTAGGCTTTGCCTGAGGGGTTTTCTTCCAATATTAACTACAAACAAGCTTAAGGTTTCGTGCATGCAATGCAGAAAGGTGAAGGGGAAGGTTTACCAAAAGCCATTTGTAAATATGCTAAGGCAATTCATATCTGTTTTTAAAACTCATCAAATATCCTGTGTACTAAGTCACCTTAAACAAGAACATTGAAAAAGATCTGTCAATACAGCAGCATCTTTTTCTGCATAGAAATTTTACATCAGTGCTGGCGAAGAGTCTGTGCATAAATTACACATCGCAGCACACACAGTGCAATTTCCTTCCCTCCAGGCACCGACACTGTGTTCCCCTGCAGCCCGCCTGTTCCTCCGAGCTTTATGACCCCGGTGAGATGAGCTCTCACTGTTTTTTTCCTCGTTACATTCTGATATTTCAAAGCATGGCCTGCTTCTCACTCCCATCTCCCTGCTCCACATTATTAATGAATTGGAAAGCAGACATCATTAGTTTTTGGAGACCATTTCTTTTAAAATTTACAGAACCCTTCATCTGAATCCCCAGAGCCAGTCTGCTGTTCTCATCTTGGAATCTTATTAGCATCATATCTCCTGGATCCTGCCATGCAAACTGCATTGCTATGCACTTTCCAGCACTTGACCCTTTTGCGGACGGAATTAATTTTCTCTTTGAAGCCGGAGCAGCATGCTGTTGTGCTTGTTAAAGGAATAAAACTCATGGTGGAAGAGAGGAAATAAGCAGAGGTTATTCTCAGTTAAATATAGGCCACAATGAGCTTTATATAGGCAGGCTGAGAGAGATTGGCCAAAAGAAATAATAGATTGATGACGCTTTATTACCAGAAACATCTCCCAAAATAGTGGGCAAATAAACTGATGGATAATACTCACTGGGAATTTCTGGGTTTAGAGCTTCTGTTCAGCAGCATCACCTTTCTTTGCAACAATCTGAATCTGCCACCTGCCTCTGTATCTGAAATATCCCCAGACTTCTGGTGAATTAATGGTAAATTTTGGTGGAATTAATGTGGAAAATGCAAAGAACCAGAATTTGCTCCCTGCTCCAGGCAATGGAAAGGTGCCCAAGCTCTATATGAAGTGCCTAAACTAAAGCCCTGGTACAAAGAGGTCTTTCTCTAAAAGAGTGTAATATCCAGCACCCCAAGAACATATGTGTCATTGCCACTATCCCCTTAAAAGGCACAACATCCCTAACACATGAAGTAAAGCAGTACTAGAAAATGTAAAGTGTTTGTTGCTCAGTTTGGGCTATTTCTTATTGCACAGGACCCCTGGAACTGAAAAACTTCCTCATCTGCACTCTTTTTACAGTTTTGCTTCTGCTCTCTGGTTTTAGCAGCAATCTTTACTAGGACTGCTGTAGAGGAAATTCCTTAGATGGGAAGGAATGAAAGGCTTCATCCTTTCCAAAAACTCACCAGGAATATGTTAATAAAAACTGCATAAGTTTATTTTTAAGTAACTTCTTGCAAAAAATACAAAGACAAAGAGCCCAGAATAGCAGAGCAAGGCTTACACCTTCACTATCAGTAAAGTGACCAGGCTGGACTCAGGAACTGGAACAGGCCTTGGATGGTTCACACTACTGGCAGTGGGATGGGTCACCAGTTTAAATCCACAGCTAACTGGATTGCTCTTTTCTCATGGCTGGGCAGTGCTCCAGGTGAAAGGAGGAGAGAGGAATCCAGCTCATCCCAATCACACAAGGAAGCCACAACCCTGGAGTCCTGTTCCTGTCATGGAGTCTAAAGGAGGAGTAAAAGCTCCTGAGCCAGGCGGGACTGGAAGCAATTCATCCCTCTCTGCACACTCCTGCCTTGTCTGTCAAAGCCAGCCCAGAGGTGAGCCCTGGAGACAGTCTTTGCTGTGAAGGTTGGTTCTACCTCATTTAGCTCATAAACAGCCAAATCTTGACAGCACCATCCAGGCACTTCTTCCAACACTCCAGAGGCCATGTCAGAGGCATATTCAGCACCCCAGTCACCTCTCCCTCCCCTTCCTGTCTTGCCAGGACCTGTAACACTGGTCTGTCTGGGAAGGAAAAGATCCCAGGTACCTCAGGCAGTGATAGGACAGTTCCTCATGGTGTGCAGCAAGCCCGAATGTATTTTCCAGGTTACTGTGCTAGTAACACTGGGTGAGTGAGTATCATGTCCATTACCTTATCCTTTACCCTGTCCTCCAAAGAGCAAGAGAACTGGAGAAGTGCTACTCATGCTTTTCTCCTCGTTTACTCTTCACCTTCTGAAAATGTGACAGAAGTTGGTGCAGAATTTGTCAGGCAAACGGTGCTACAGCGGCAGCACGAGTGCCAGACTGGCAAGAGCTTATGAATAGCACAGTGGATGATCTATAGCCAAAGCCATGGGCAAGTGCTAGCCATTAGTCTGGGCGCTGGTAATGCACTCCCTGAGTCCATTACTCACCAATCCATCAGGCAGCCTGCTACAGACAGAGAGATTCCAGCACTTCTAAATCTGTAAAGCGATGGCTGGCAGCCTGCACTACATGCCCTAGGTTACAAGGGCATGGAGGAAGACAATTCATTTTATGTCATAGCCAGTATTTCTTCTTCTCCTTTTCTGTGTGTACTTAAGAAATGGACCTTCTATTATCTGCAGATTGATAGCCAGGAGAATGGTCTGGTGTCTCTGATCACATTTACTACTGAGAAAGCTTTCAAAGGATGATGAACCTCACAGTTCTCATTAGCTGGACTAAGTATGGAAACATGCACAAGTGCAGATGGAATTTCTTAATTTATGAACAGGGCCTACAGTAGAACTATTTTAGAAAAACACTACAATTACAAGACACTGTTGGAACACTGGATATGACAGAATCAAGGTTGCCAGCATAATCTGGGATCTTCTGCATAAGCATTTGCTATGGACTCTGATGCACATCTCACACTATCCTGGACTTATTAATTCATATGGTGCACAGAAAAGGCATCAGTCAGTTCTTCCTACCACAGCTCAGTGTGTGGCTCCAGCTCCAACTTGCATTTAGTGCCCACTTTTCAAACCTCTCACAGAACTTTGCTACTAATCTGCTTGTGGAATTTCTATGACATTCATCACTCTCAATTCTCCAGGAGCAGTCCCTAATCTCAACACCCCTGTAAGAAAAAAGTTTTATCATCTGCACTTTCCAAGTGCCAAAGAGAGACAGACTCGAGCGCAAGACTTGTCCTCTAGTTTTAGGTGCGTGGTTCGAGGTGTCTAGTTCTAATTTGTGAAGCACTTAACAACTTGATAGCATTTCAGATGTTTCAAGCAAAACCGTGAGTGCTCAGCAGTTCTGCAAAGAAACACATTCCTGTTTGGGCGTGGAAGACAAGGAGTTATCTGCAAGGCTCCTGGCTTGTCCGCTGCCTCCAGTAACGTACAAACATAACAACCCTGTGCCTGTACCTGTCACTCAAGGCAGCTCCCCACCGAGGCAGCTCTGAAGCCACTGTTTGTCATCCACCAACACTTTCAGGTTCCACAACAGCAGGGTGAGGAATCCCTCACACGACAACCACGTGTGCCATATGCTGATCCATTTCCAGGGCAGGCTCTGTGCCCACAGCAGGTCACGAAAGAACAGGCACTCACACCTGAGGCGGGGCTGAATCACAGCAGTATGGCAGGTTCTGCAGTTTGGGAATGTAGGTCAAGAAGTGGCGAGCAACCAAAAAGGGAATCTTTCCATAGAAAATGTCAATACTTCTTTTATGTGGCAATATGAGTCAATATTTACATGTAAATTAAACACAGGAACTTCATAATTAAAATTTAAATAGGAAATTAACTTTGAATACCTGATTCTAGGCACTTTTAAACTTTCCCTTGCCACAGCCGAAGTCTATAATGATGAACACACTAAACTCTCCCTCTTCTCCAGCCTGACCCTGTTTTCCCCATCCACAGCTGCCTCGATGTCTGTTTTAACTGAGCTTTGTATTCAGGAGTCTGAGCAGAAATAGGAAATGCCGCTCATGTCCAACACAGGTGGATTCATGTTGCGGTAAGCTCCTGAAATTTCTCATTTCATGCATTTTGAACACCCAGATTTGTAATTCAAAACCACTGACACGTTTTGGTTTGTTTTCCTTTTTGGGAGCCAGTCTGGCCATAGAAGAAAACGGGCAGCTTGAGACATAAGGCGTGGCCAACGCAACCCATCGGAGCTCCCACTCCCTGCCCTGGCCAGAACGAGGACTGGGAAGCAGGTAAATGGAAGAACGAATGACAAATGGAAAAACCATGCAAGGAAAAGCATATGAGCCTGGCAGAACTAAAATCAAAGCTTTGTCATCCCAAGGAACATCACCATCCCAAAGAAGGAGGAAGAGGCACACAGCAATGAAATGGGAGCAGTAGGAATTCATTTGCCTTGGAGGCATCCCTACACATGAACTCACACAGGCACAGAGGAAACCTCACTCTGCTTTTCCTGCAGGGAACCCTCACCCTCAGGCTAACCCTAAAGCAAGCATTAACCTACTTATTGTGCCCTGGGGCAGTTTGCAGGGTGAGGAAGCTGCCTGTTTGGGAGGAAGGGGAGCAGAACTCAGCATCTGAGTACAATATCCTATGGTCACCTGAGAGCAGCAACATGAACCTCTTGTCATTTTGGCAGAGCTGGGCTAAGGCAGGGCACCCTCCTGGCCTTGTTTTGAGCCATCTCCTTCCATGAACAGACAAAGTGTAACTTCATTAGAGCAGAAGCGTCACCATTTTAGGAGCCCTTTGCTGGGGCAGCTTTGGAACCTTCAGCTTCTTTCTTCTGCCATGAAAGCTCTCTGACTGTGCAGTGAGGGCCAGGCTGAGTCACCTGTGCCAGCTCTGTTCTGCTCATCTCACGGGATGGGGGAGAGACAAGGGGCGTGACCACCCTCCCTGCTCTCTAAACCCTCCCAAATCTCAGCTGCTCTCAAAGAGCCAAACACCACCTGCCAAAGCGGGGGAGTGCCAAGAGCTCCCCTCTCCAGCTTATGCGCATGAGGCTTGAGCAGCCTTTGTCCCTTCAGAAGATCCTGCATCACCTGTTTCCCCTGCCTCACCACCAAGCCCCGAAAACCTGCTGTTGGCCTGACTGTTAGCCTAGATCTTCAGGATCAAACACCAGTGCTTCTATTCAAACACATGATCACAGCAGCAGGAGATACTGCTGCAGCTTTTAGCATGGTCATCATGGTACTACCTTTGAGACACACATGTGGAGGTACTGGAGCAGAAAGTCCCAGTCCTGGGTCTGGGGACAGCACAGTGGCAAAACCAAAGTAAACAGAATCACCGAGCTGGCAAAGTGAGTGGGCACCACTGGGTTGGGCAAAACACGAAAAAGGGTGAGAGAGTGTCTGGGGGAGCAGGAGCCACAGGCACTGTGTGAGCAGGCAAACAGAGGGGAGGCACCAGCTGGCAGTGAAGGCTGAGTGACTGCAGAGGTGATCAGTAGCAGTACTGCTGGCCTCTGCTGGGGGGCTTTTACCTGTCCTGTGACAGCTACAGCCAGTGATGTTCCTCTACTTTATACCTTGGAATACACACTTAGGAAAGAAACACATGGTTCTAAGGAAGAGAAACACCAGATCTCTCCAGCTAGGAGCCTCATCCTGCAAAATCTGCTCCTTCAAGTACTGAAGAAAAGTCTAAGTGGCTGAATTTCATTGTGCCAAGATATTAAACCATATCATTTCCAAACAGAGCTATCTCCACCAACACAGATCAGCTGCGGTGACCACTGTGAAGAGAGTACCAGGGCCACAAACAGGCCCATATAAGGGTCGGGACCTTAACATCAGGGTGAATCTTGACAAGGATCCTGATTTCCCTCTGGGAATTCAGCATCCTGTCCTGTTTTGCTGAAGATGCTGTCCACACAGCACCACTTTTTGTTCCCTAAGTCTGCAGCACCCTGACAAAATCTGCCTGTAGCATCTTTGATGCTCTTGAGTCATTCTTTTGA
>VYZQ01043676.1:9863-38787 GCA_013400655.1 Mystacornis crossleyi
TCCAGAAGTCCGAGTTCATTTGGGCCTCACTGACATCCTGATGGTAGGTGGTGGCTCAGCCGGTGTGT
Organism: Mystacornis crossleyi; assembly: GCA_013400655.1. Lineage (NCBI taxonomy): Eukaryota > Metazoa > Chordata > Aves > Passeriformes > Timaliidae > Mystacornis > Mystacornis crossleyi. The sequence continues at coordinate 9,932 of VYZQ01043676.1, forward strand.
TTGGCTCACAAGCTGCCTTGGGAGCAGCCCTGGTGTGTCTAAGAACAAAACTCCTCTGGGACAGGCGAAGGAGTGTCAGCACTCCTTCAGCACTTCAGTAGCTTTCTCAGCTTGGTTACTGCACCCTACATCCACTACATCCCCATACAGCTGACCAGGCTTAAGCAACCCTAGGGTGTTACAGTGTGAAAATAATTTTTAGCATTAATTGACTTTCCTTGTTGGTGTTTTCACTGCTCACATCCGATAAGAAAACTTTGAAATAGTATTTACTTGAGATGTCACAGCAATATAAAGGCAATGTCCCGCTCAGATGGAGTCTGCTGCATCTTGTTCAAATTACAGTCAACCAAGAAAAAGCTTTGAAAAAAATCGTGCTGAGACAAATGGCACACCAGCATACCCAGAGTTTAGGAAAATTGGTACTGATACAACATCTACAAATTCTAAGCTTGTGATTAGTCAGATCATGAGGCCAAAGAAAAAACGTCTAACTCACAGCTTTCAAGAAAACAATTTGGAAAGACAGGACATTACCAATGAAAAGACATTCATATTTGAGGCTGGTTTTAAAGTCCCCCACTTCCCCCTGAGTTCCCATAAATAAAAAGTCATCAATTGTGTAACTTGCAGGTATTTTCTTTTAAATACCATTTATTTAAGGCGTATTTTCTGGCATCACAAAAGTAGCTTCCTCTGTTGCACTCTCTTAAAACACAGAACATAAAGTCTATGTGTAAGTATTTATGCTTTACAATAATTTTTTTCATCCAAGTAGTTAATATATTAAAGATAGTACCTATTTGAGGGAATAGATGCTACAGAAAGATACATATGATGAAAAATAAAATGTGACTAGATTCTCTGACCTTGTATACAAGTCAGAATTTCCTAGATCATTTTATCAGTCTAAAACCCCTGTTTAACAGTTTTAGATGAGCAGAAATGTGTTAGAACAATCCCAGGATCAGAGAATCAAGGAATCATGGAATCATCAATGTTGGAAGAGACCTTTAAGATCATCCAGTCAGATCATCCACCCAGCACTGCCCCTGTAACCCCCAAACCACTAAACCATGTCACCAAGCTCCAGACCCAGACACTCTTACACATCTCCAGGGATGGTGACTCCACCACCTCCTGGGCTTCAGCAACTGCAGCTTCAGAGGACTCAGCTCTCTAGTGCATCCATGAAAAGAAGTCTTGGAAATACTAGGGCAGAGCTGATGCAGCTATTTTTATCATTGTTTCAAGATACGGGTTAGGTCCTTGGATTCCTGTTACAGCAGAGGTACTGCAGAAATCTCTGAACATTTGGTCATGTGGCTCATGATGGTTTCTGTAGCATGGCATGCTCTCTGCTCTATCTCATGTAGTTCCCAGCTGTGCTGTTCCAGGCTGGGTTAGCTCAGAAGGCCAAAACCAGTCAGAAAAGAAACTTAGGAAGGATTCCCAAAAAATGGGAATCTTTTACATAATACTCATTTAGGCTTCTTGTGTGGTCAAAAGAGAACTGGCTTATGGTGAGTTGAAGTATTCTCTGGAGTCTCTAGCAACAATGAAGAGAGTCTGAACAACTGATTTTCAGTGGATACTTTTAGACAATTGGATATAGTGAGATGTATCCCACCACCTGGACTGATCATTTCTGGCACAGAACTCACAATGACTTCAGCTTTGCTTATTGAGTCTGTGCAGGAGAGACCTAGGAGAGAGCTTAGGAGCGTACAAAGGGACCCTACTAAATTCAGGATTCAGCCTAGAGATAGGAGGGAAAATGGAAGAACACTTAAGTAGTACATTCCCTTCTGCGAATTATCAGGCCCAAAGCTGAAATATAACTCAAGAGCATCACCAAGTGACTACAGATTAAAAGTGTATTTTATAACATAACTGCAGTGTATATTCAAATAATTCCCTTTGGGTATTTTTAGACATCCCCACCCATTCTCACTCTCTTTTTGATGGTTGGTATTTACACCAGTAGCAACCTTTCTCTAACCTGATCCCACACTGACTTCATTCCTCTAGTAATATTTACAATTTATAGATTCAAGACAAAACACCAGAACACAAGAAGAGTTTTTCAGCATGTCAGAAGAGCCTTTTTCTTGGTCCTGCAAGAGGGTGTAACACTGCACACAGCACCAAGGCAGGTATAAGTTTGTCTTGTGGTTCCTGGAAAAATGGAAAAAAATTAAAGAGAAACTTCCCAAATCTGAAAGAAACTCCCAGATTTTTGTTCTCTTAGCTCTAACTAATTCTTCTTTTCTGTATATTATTTTGGTTTCTTCCAACAAGCAAAGAAAACTGACAGAACACTTAATGGAAAATCAGTGGAAAGCTGTCTAAAGCGTGTGGGCAGTACAGTTTCCTCTCTGTTAATGATACTTGAGGGAATCAGTAAGCTGCTTACTATGTTATGACCACATTGGAATCTCCTGAAGTTGTACTGTGAGAGATTAAAACTTTAACATTGCTGTTCTTAATGGAAATTATTGTAGTATATGTTTGTTGATGAATAGCTACATGCAAAAATTAATGAGAACACAGAGCTATAAAATAGCTTCATATCTCTCTAATAGCAAGAAAAACATATTTTAGTTTTGCCAAGGTGTGCATCTCACTGTCTTAGATAAAATTCTAATGTATTTTTCATTTTTTATGTAGTAAGATTCACTAAATAATGTCACTTTGAAAATGTAGAGACCTGACAAGAAAAAGCTGTCAACAAAAGCAAACAGACAGATATACGGTAGATCAAATTTAATTTTGTGGCATTCAAATCCTGCTGTCCTTGTACTAAGCCCATAGACTTAATTTTCTTGGTTCTGCTAAGAGTCTTTGTGAACACATCACCCTTGTAGTAATTTCTGGAGAGGTTATGTCTGAACTACAAAACCCTCTATCACAATTATTTACCAGCTGCTGTCAGTCCTCATATAATCATATCTGAAGCCTGACTAAGCAAGGTTATACACAGGTGTGAGAGAGGAAGGCAGCCACAACAAATGGAAGTGGAAGGGCTGAGAGTGAAAACTGGGCTATTCAGCTCTCTGGGCAAATAAAGGTCAAAGCACGCTGGTGGCGAAACTGGACCCAATATTTAGCCTTGAACAGTAGAACCCATAATTCATGAACCTTGCTCAGCCATCACAAGTATAACCCTGATATAAAAGCCCCACTGTGTACGATCGTAACTATTCCAGCAAAGTACAGAAGGTAGCTCTCAGTTTGGATGCTGCAGACCGCTCAGCCTGCAATATAAAAGGGTGAAGCTATACAAGAGTAACTTAAATTTGCCCCATGCTTAAATCATATCCACAGAATTACTCAGTGAACATGTAATTACTTGTCAAATTCCACCAATTTGGATGGTTGTCTGAATCCTAAGGCTGCTCTGCTGTTACTTACCTAGTCAGGCACAGAGCTTGTGAAGAGCTGCCACACCTCTCCTGACAAAGACTGCAGAGTCAGAAGGGCATTACTTACCACACACACTAAAACTGGGGGAAAATACAACAATGCTATGATTTTTCTTCCATGTTCCAAACAGCATACTGAGAAAATCCCCTGCATAAAAAACTCAACTGACATGGTCTATGAAATCACTTGGTATCCTTCTCACTTCTGATTTAATTAACTCAGCTGAACTTTGCCATCCAAATATGAAAAATGTTGGCTTTCGTATTTTGGAAAGTGAGAAATGAATAAGCAATGATGTGAACTAGGCAAAGTGCAAGCAGACCTGGTCCAAACCTCTCTGCACTGTCCCAGCAGCACTGACTTGCCGCAGCGTGCCCTGAGGCTGCCAATAATGATGAATTTTGGCATTCCCATTTTATTTTTATATGGGCAAAACAATTCCATTCATTTCTTTTTGTGACCTTCTTAGAGCTTGTGTCACAATCTCCCATTCTGAAAAGTCTCAGAAGGAACAGTTGATTCCTGAGTTTGTAAAAAACAACCTTGTTAAACGTTGCCCCTGCAGCAAAAAACTCCTCCCTCAACTATTTTTTTGCCCCAGACCTCTCTTATCAAATACATTCTTATTACATATAATTAATACAGACAATCACTAACATGTACACTAACCATCTCATTTCAGGCTGTATCTCAGACCTAACACAATCTTAAATTCACACCTTGAACAAAAATCCTATTTTGTCTGCCAAGCACTGCTTAGGGCAAGAACAATGCTTGAAAAAAATCTCTCAACTTTGTCTTATGCCTTTTAGGCATCTTTGGTGTTCAGACACGAATGTTTTCCCTCTCAGCCTGACTTCAACAGAAGGTTGCTGCTAGTCAGCCCCTTTCATGTTCCTTTCCAGCTGTCTAAAGGCAGATTGTCCTGGCAGAGCAACTTGTTTTACTCTTAAACATCTATCCAGATATTTCTACATCCTTTCCTCAGCAAATTGATTGAAAGAGTTTATTGTAGTTGTATCTTAGCAGCATATTACTGCTTTTGCATAAAATGTTCCACTCCGCTCTCCTACCTCTCCTTTCTGTTTCCACAGTCTGCAATATCACAGGGTCTGCCTGCAGGTACCTGGCATTTCCCCAACCTCAGGCAGCACCAGTTTGTTGTAATAGTCTGTCCAGCACCTCTGGAGAGTGCCCTGCCATCATATTCCCCACATCCTCCCTGTCTTCTGCACTCTCACTCCATTCCCACAAACGAGCCAAGCAGTGCAAGCCTGGCACTTAGGATCTCCTTGAGCTGATCGAGTCTTTTACTACGTCCCTTTCAGCAGCTGCTCCAGCTCTCCAGCATTATCATCCCTGTGTTTCTGCCCATCTCTCACCTTTTTGCTGTGTCCTATGTTTTAAGCAATCTTTTTAGTGGCTTGCTCTCTGGAGTTTATCTGAGGAACTGCTGCTTCTCAGGGCTGCTTTCCTCTCCCACACCTATGTATTACTTTGCTTATTCAGACTCTAGATTTGACCAGCATTTGCTGCAGGAGCATAACAACAGCCAACCAGACCTTAAAGGTCTGGCCATTTTATTTACTGTCCCCAGGTGATCCATTGTGACATTTCGGAGGTGGAGTCCTGGCACCCTTACGGGTTCCTCTAGTGTGTGCAAACAAGTCTACCAGTTGCCCAGAAATACCTGTTGCAGTAAAGTGAAGATTATGTGCCTCAGTTCAGTATGGGACTCAGTCACCTTTGTGTGCTTTAGGGAGAACTCTGACTCAGAATTTCCTGGCCTCAAAAAGAGGGTCCAGTGGGCAACAGCTTTTCACTTAGGAGCCCTCTTGACTCCTCTTGGTCACCCAGGTTATCAAACCAAGTCAAGATGCAGCATCTCAGGGCACTGGAGTTGCTCCCTAACTTCTCCTGTGGAACAGATATCATTCTTAGGGCTTTGTTAATCAGCATTTTAGCTGCTGATCTAGTCTCTTCATTCACATTGTCTGCCAGTGTGTAGCATGTCCTAACTGTCATTTTCAAGAATGGTTTTAAGAATGCAGCAAATCAATCTGCTGTTAAGTGGCTTCCACTGTAGAAGTACATTTCTCTTTCAGAAGACATAGTTAATATTCTTCTTTACAGATGCCTCCCTAGATTGACTGAAACTTCTTCTCTTATTTTTAGTCACTCATTATCACCTTCCAACCAGCCACCTTTCTTCAGTGCAAGGGGAGTACTACACCTTGATTTTCATTGTACTTACACATTAGAGATCCATTCCTATTCATTTGCAAGTTTGCTTTTTCTTAGGCTACTCTTTCTTCTGCTTCCTAGTGTCAGAATTCTTACACAACAGAATAATTTCTAAATGAATTGCTACGTGTGAAGAACATACATCCCCAGGCAGAAACACTTCTCGGGTTTCTGTACAAGAACATGATGACGGTTCATCTTTCAATTCATAATTTGAAGGATCACAGGGTCCTTCAAAGAAGGATCTGTATCTGATCCTAAATCTTTCAACTATCTAAGCTATGGTAGCCTTAGCATGAGCAAAAACCCACACCTCATAATTTCGAAGACTGTGGGAACATATAAGCCTTCACATTATTTCAATGACACTTTTCAGGGTAAGGGTTATTAGAATAAACCCTAAAGATAGGATTTATCATATACAAGGATTACTGGCAATACATTTCGTAGAAGATTCTTTCCACATGAATGATCAAACCAAAACAAAATTTAAAAACAACAGCCTTGGATTTTTTTTTCCTCTTGTTACAGTTTGTTGAACAAACTTTGATGCCTAAAGCATTATTATTTCCCATCTGTTAGAGAGATCTGGACTGTCATTAGAAGAGTTAAAGCTTTCTGGTGACCACCTAAGCTACGGCTTGTACAACAGCGAAATTGCAAAGGAATAAAGCAAGTTATCTCCCTTGTTGTTTCAACTGCTTGATTACTGTGTGCTCCCAAAGACCTGAAAAAATACATGTCACCAGCAGACAGTCTAATCATTCTGGACCTGATGAAAAACAAAGGCCCACCTGAGATGTCACAGCTCACATAAACTGTTTCAGTTACTAGGAAAATCCCAAATGATGATTTGAACGTGTTAGGCTAGAACAAATTAAACAGCAGTTTTACAGTGAACTTATTTAAATAGGAGTATGTTCCAACTTGTGAATAACTACAGAGGACCAAAGGTGTTGTATCATATCTTCCAGTACACATCATGTGTTAAGTCTCAATAGGCAGATTTATCCAATTTCATTTGATCTCTGCTGTCTGGAACATGTTACACCTGTGAGACAGACCCCATGTGCAAAGCATGACTTGTAAATGAAAGCCAAATGTGGCTGGAAATAGTGCTTGCCAGTCAGAACATGTATAGAGCTGGTGCCTTCCCCAAAACTGTTGCTGCTGATCTCTTCAGGCTCCTTTTGAGTGAGCTGTGTGTGTATGGGTCTTCTTACTGACAATTTTTTGGGGACTAAGGTCCAATAAACACCAAGCAACTTAACTTATTAACTACATTTTCACACTTCTCTTATGCCAGCCACAAGTTTAATTTATACAGCTCAGTCACAGCAGTTTCTTGGGCAGAAGATGAGGCTTCAGGATTTCTAATTAAACGTGTTCCTCTCATTGCCATCATAGGAGCGGTGGCCAGCCAAACCTGTACCTTGGTCTCTCCCACAAGCATTACTGTGAAGCATGGCTTGATGCCCACCACTAAGCAGAGCAAGAGGGTATTTAACATGAGGAGGTCTGTTTCTCAGTTTTCACTCCTGCATTCTCTATTCTGTAAGGAAAAGTTAGGCTTTGAAGTTTTATGACTAAGAAGGCTTTTCTTTGCCTTCCAGTTTTGTCTGGTCTTGCAAACACAAATGTGATACACACATTTTTTTCTTTTCCTAATTGACTGTCTCCCAGTAATCCAGTGTTAAAAAGCATAGGAGCTATGTAAACCCATGGAAGTCAGCAGCAACCACGGGATGCAAAGTAATCCTACAAAAAAAATCTTCAGAAAAAAAATTTACTTTTCTTAAGACACAGGGTTTCTTCTAAGAATGAAGAAATCACAACTGATCACCAAGAAAAGTCTTCAACCCAGATGTCCTAACAGATTTCTGTACTTAAAATTTTGCTCAGGTGTCTCTATGTGCTATTCAGAAAAGCTGGCTTGTCATATACAAAACACTCCAAATCTGAATTGCCCTTGTTATTATATTTGTGTGTGTATGTGAAAGGGAGTTTTGATCTCCTGAAGATTCAGATTCTAATTCAGCAGCAGAAATATGTGAGCAAGCCTCCTAAAATTAAAGTTTTGTATCTAGGAAAGAAAGTGCCATTCTGATCTAAGGGCTAAGCAATCTCTCCTATTGCTTTCCATGCCAGAGGTAAATGCTGTACAATTTTCTTGAAACAGAATAAATATTGAAGATAGTGCAAACAATATGAATGCAGACACATGCAGCAAAATATACTGAAACAGCCCACCACCCAGACCACAACTTTTAGAAAATATTGGCCACATTTTCTTGTAAAACAACTGTCACGAATTCCACTGAAGTCAATTCAGGGATGAAAGTCAATGAGAGCAATTTACAGTATCACAGCATTTGTCACAGGTGGTGTGAAGAATAAAGTTTTCTGCAATCATTGTCTCAAAGAGCTTTTATGGCCTTTGTTTGGAATACCTGAATCCCAAAGTGAACGATTGCTGAGAGCAGGAAAATCATAGCATTTTTTTTAAGACCTGTGTTTCGTAGAATGCACTTTGTTTTCCTTCATGTGTTGGTATCAGGATGAGAGGTGTTTGCTTCAGCTATTTAAAATATTGCAGAAAGGATTTTTTTGCTGTGTACCCATACCTCAGCTAAATAACGTGCTTGTTTCTCTGTCTCTAGAAAATATGCAATACCGTGAACTGAAGGGGGAGACATGAGTGGTAGAGAAGTCAGGGGGGATTACACTCCTTTTATATGCTGTTCAAACGTTGCTTAAAAGCTTTTTAAGATCTGGGGACTCAAAGGTCAGTTAGGGGTTAGATGTGGTAGTGGAAAAATATCTGGCTGGCATAGCCCATGGAATGTGTTGCAACGGCCTTGAAAAACTCTGGAAATACAAAGCTTAGGAATTTTATAGAAATTAAGGAGCTATTGGCAACATTTTTGACAGAAGACAGCTCAGTGGAAATATCCTCATCCCAAACAACTCCTGATGACATTTCTGGCTCATTTGTTTTTATTGCATGGCAATAGACTGACATCTAGTGGGTATGGTCCTCTTAGGAATGCTGGGCCTAACCAGGACTGGGAAGAAATTGTCCGATCTAATAGGGGTTTTTTTTCATTTATTTTATAATGGAACAGTATATTTTTGATTAGACAAAGACTTTCCTGGAAATTTTTCTCTTTTTCACAAGAAACTACAATTTTTCCATCATTTGCCATTTTTTGGCTGAAAGCTAAACTGAAGGTTTTTGTTGGTTCTTTTTTTTTTTTTAAATTAATGTTTAATGTTTTCAGTTTCACATAAATTTTCCAAGCATCTAGCTCTCCAGTCTCTGTCCCTGTGAGACATCCTTTGCTGCTCTACCGTGTAAATCCTCCTCCTCTTTCTTACAGTTCAGGGAAACAGAATGAAGGAGTCACAGTTGCACAACTGATTGTTTGCCTTTTCTCACACACAAAAGCCATCTTAGTTAATATTCTTTTGGTTTGGACCAAGAACACAGCATCCAGCCTGAATGTCTGTGAAAAGGGTGAGGATTTATCCCCCAGGGAGACGTTCATGGGCAGAGCAGGACTACGAATCTCACGTCTCAGCAGCTCGTGTGTGGTGAGGTGGTGCTGGGGTACGGCATTCCCTGTGTGATCTCTGCTTTGTGGACCAAGAAAAACACATGAAAATTAAAGTCTCTATCGCTCTCCCTCTCCCAGCGACATGGCCTTTCCCCAAGTGCTGGGTTTCTCCCTGAGTGATGATTTTATAAATCCTTGTAATCAAAGCCACCTTTTCCCTTTGTTCTGCACTTCTAATCTGTCATTCCCACCCCAGGTGTGATTAATCCCGTTGCTTACTAAAGGGTTTTCCCCTCTCAAAGCCCTTGTCAGAGGCAAGATGGGGGTGGGGCTTGGATGTGGCCCTATCAGTTCTGCTGTGGCAAGGCTGGACCTTCCCCGCAGTCACCACTGGGAAGGAGACCAACACGTGCTACTGGGACAAAGCTCAGATTCCCTGACGTCTGCGAACAGGAATGATTTTGGGGGCTCTTGTTTTCCAGTGAGTATTTTACTGTGTCAAACCAGCGAGAGAGAGCTGCGTGGTTTGGAGAGTTTTATTCAGCAGACCAGTTTGACTATAACCCTATGTTAGAGCAGTTGAGACAATGAATCGCATCATGTATAAGAATTACTGTCCTTTGCTATAGAGAAGCACACAGACATAAGAGCAAACAATGTAGTAGTTCGACTCCTGTAGAAAAATTAGTCTGTAAGAAATAATTGCCAATTAAATTTGATTCAGTTTGGGTACATGTGCACAGAAATTGCTGCGGTCCATGAGCCTTCTTATCTCCTGGTTTCTGCACCACAGCAAATATTTTTCCAGGCTTGTTGTGATGCATTTTTTATAGTATTATTTCATTCCTGGAACTAGAGGAAAAATGGATGAGGAGCAAATTTCCAGCACTGCTGCAGCTTGGAATTTCACCTTGATGGTGAAAAGCAGTTGGATCCAAGCTTGGATAGAGACCAGCAAAAGGTCTAACAGGTGCCCAGGCTGGTCATATTTGTAAACCTCCTTTTCTGCAGCCTGAAAATACCCTGAATCTATGCTGAATGTATTTTAAATTGTAAACAAATGTGATAACACGAACACTGCCATTTTTCCCTTAGACATTGATCCTGATAATTCAAGGTAAGCCATTATATTCATTAGCATTTGATGTGATTTTTGCCCTTAGCTATAGTAGCCACAGCAAGAGTTTGGGCATCTTTTAAATACTGGAAGACCAAAGGTCTTGGTTTACAAATCTTCTTAAAATGACCCAGCATTTTCTTGGACAGAGGCAGGCGGTGGTGGCCGAGCGGGTCGGTGCAGGCTGGCATGCTGCCTGGCCCCGGGGCCAGACGTCCTGCTAGCACTCAAATTGTCCTCCTGGCATTTCGCTCCAGCCTTCGGAGCAGAAACTCATGTTTGATTGCATTCAAAGGCAGATTGTCTTTGCTGCTTGGCCCCAGTCCCTGCAGCAGCAGAATATCCTAATGACTTCAGCAGACTCGGAGCAGCGCTGTTCTGCCATCGCGGCAGGTCCTGATGTCAGGATGCACACAGGGGCAGCACACAGGTTAAATAAGGCTACTGTGCATGCCGTGAGCCTCTCTCTTCCAGGAGCAGCAGTGAACGTTTGCGGTCTCATCCTCCCCGAAAGCTCAGTGGCCTTTTTACTGGTGGCAAATTCCTCAACACCAGTCTCATCAGGATCAAACAGAAACAGAGCTTTCTGGTCTCAGAAAAAAATGAAGACCAAGCCGCGCCAAATGCTGTGTCTGGAGAAGTTCCTCCCGAAATCTCCATGGGAATAGGATGGGAAAACAAGGGATCATAATGCCAGCTTCTGAACTGTTTCTCCATCCTTCATAACTGTAAAATGCTACAGATAGAATCCACATTTAGAGAGATATGGAAGAAACAAAAAGCAGGAAAGGCAAATTTACTTTGTTAAAGTGGAAGCCTATAAACAGGAGATAAACTCTCCTTTTTTGCATACAATGCATTTAACTACTGATAATAAAAAACAACCCTACCTGAGCTGGGCTCAAATCAGGTACCTATTTCCAGCAATGCATTCTGACATTTCCTTTTACCTGTAGACACAGCTCTGCACAGAAACCTTGGCCTTCCTGATTAAAGAGCCAGGCCAAGCAGGTGACTCTTTTCTGCTGCATAGCTCTTCCCTGAGCCAGGCTTCCCCCAGGGTGCAGTTCTAGAGGGCAGAGCCCTGGCCAAAAGCCAGCTCCAGCCCTGCCTGCCTTGCCAGCAGCAGCAGCCAGCAGGTCCCCCCAGACCCAGCCCCAGGGCTTGTCAGAGCTCTCCTGTCACCCTGAGCTGCACCCCATGTAGCAAAGGAAGACAAGGAGAGCCCAGAGCTCCCACCTGCCAGCCATGCTCTAAAGGCAGGCATGTCCTTCAGAGCACTTTGAAGCAGGCTGGGTTTGCTGTTGCCATGGACTGAAACCAGCCTAGCACTGCTTTCTTATTGATGGCACGGATCGTGGCTGTCAGGCACTCCAGTCTATCCACTCCTCATCAGATATGCAAGTCCAGAGAGGGTCTAGAGTGCTCTGAGCCTCACAAGATAAAAGTCTTAAGAGTCTGACTTCAGTTCACCATGCAGAGCATGAGGTAATCTGGCAGGAGCTTCAAAAGAAAACCAGCACTGAGTGGGAAACCTCAGGTGAGGGTGTGCTGCTCTTCCCATGTTGCTTCTGGTGCTGTGCTTTGAGATTTTAGGATTTTTCCCCATTCCTTCAGGACACATAACCCAGATCCCTTAAGACAGGAGCCTAAATATTTCTTTTTAAAACAGGAGCAATGGTTCACCTGCTTGCTGCCTTTCCTTTATGTTGTGGTGGGGTCCCCACAGACTTCCCTGAAGGCAGCCTTGGCCCGTGGAAGAATCAAGGAGACAATATTTTTATGGATGTTCATTGAGCTTTATTTTTCTCCCAGCCTCCTGGCATGGGGGCCGGGACCAGATTGACGACCCCTGGGAAAAACCCCAGTATTCCCGGGGCAGGGGAACATGAAAAGGCCTATGCTGTACAGAACTTGGGAACATGTGACCAGGGAGCAGGGGTAGGGAAGCTCCATGCCCTGCCATGCATCCATGCCAGGGCCCCCTCCCCCCAGGGGAAGTAGGGGGGGGAAACCTCCTCACCTCACCTTTTTGTTTTTAATTTAAAAATGTCAAAAAAATTTCGAAAGAACACACTTCTACTCTTCATCTCTGCCTCTCTGCAGACAGGGCAAAAATAAAACCCAGTTGTCTCCTCTACTCCTCTCCCACCTCACTGTCCTCTTACTGAGGATAGGATGCTCATAAAATAGGGAATGAAAAGTTGCCTTGCCAGCATTATTCTCAGATTCGCGTAGCATCCACAACTCAGAAGGCATGCGGACCCCAGAACTGGACAACTGTGGAGTGTGGCAAGGACGATACATCAGTGACAACCTGATTTAAAAGCACAGACTCCACTGACAGGAGCTGCCAGCTGCATTACGTAGCATTTTGAGACATGAGGGGTTTGGCTCTGGGGAGGTGATACTGGCTGCTTGTGCCGAGCAGTCGGAAGAGCCACACTTTCTTCTCGTTTCCTGACAGGTGTGTGCCTGCCTTCTGCTGCTTAGATTTGCATCAGGGTGTCTGGTCAGCATCCCAGCTGCCAGGAGGAGATTAGCAACCTCTGTGGCAAAGTTTGAATTTTCCATTTACCAGATGGCTAAAGGATTGTGCTCTTGTATTTATTTTTTTGTTTGGATATGAACTTTGGAACGCAGGAACAGCCTGTGTCTTCTGGAGATGAGATGATGGTACTGTGCTCTGCACAGGGCAGAGGTTTGGTTCTGCTCAGAGGCTGCAGCTAATCAGCTCAGTCTCTCACTTCTGATGAGGCATATCCTTTCATGGATGTACCAAATGTGGGCTCTCCACAGACTTGCACTGGCGATGGGCTGTCTTTCAGACCTGGTTTATAAAACCAGTCTTGGGAACACAGGCACTTCCCAAGAGACATCCTCTTTTCCCTACAACAGCTGGTCAGACCTGCCTTAGAAATGTGCTGTTGCTGAGACCCACTACTGCAGGAGCAGAAGCATAGCAGGAAATTCTCTATTAGAGCTCAGTATCTTGGAAAATCTCCCGGTCCTCCACCAAATTCACATGCAGTTACTAGTCTCTGAGCAAGAATTGTATTCCTTGCCTGCAAGGAGGTGGGTGGGAAATGGAGGGACATAAAACTGCAGATGGCAGAGGGGTGAACTCATTTCCTTCCTTCTGATGTTGTTGTTTCAGGGCTACACTCAAGGAAATGGAAAGTGATCATTTTAATACACTTAGAGTCTGGAAAAGGTGCCAGAGCACTGGGAGCACTTTCTCCTATGAGCACCTACATAAATAAAAAGCCTTATATGGAAAGAAGGGAGAAGCAGGTTCTCAAGACTATCCTTGCTGCTATTGCGATTGGCAAAAACAATCTACTTCTGAATGCATAGGTGAGAAATTGTACCTCTAATTTGTGTCAGTGGGCTTTATGCAGTGAAACTCTGGGGTGACTGTTTTTACCCAGGAAGGGTAAAAAAAATCCCCAGTTCCAACTATCATCCCAACACCAGTTTTATTAAAGGAACAGAATGGAAACTTTTGGGAGCAAGGATTCCTGCTTTTAGGCAACAGCAGTGGTTATTGAGGGGTGGTTATTGAAGTGCAACACTGGTTTAGCTGGGAGACCAAAGCAGCACAATGGCAGACAAAAAACTTTTAAGAACAAATTAGACAAATATCTGTCAGGCATGTCAAGTGGTCATGAAAGCAATGGAAATAATGATCAGCTAAAGTTCCTAGCAGCCCTGATTACTATCACTTCTGGGATGCTCTGTGATCCTCTGGTCACAAGTACAGCAAAATTTTTAGTTATGACTGTAGCAAATCTAGACATAACCAATAAAACAGTTAGGATTGTAATATTAGAGCTGTTTGTGCTGCAATTGGCTAGAGCCGGGCTGGGAAGATACATGGGTAAGGGAAATATGTGGTATACCAGGTGGTCTTTGCTCATCCTCCAAAAATGCCTTATGTTCCTAATTTTTTGCCTATCTCTAGTAATTATCATATTTATTTGAAACAATTTTAAAAGGATAAAGCATTATTCAATGGAAAAAGTTACGAGAGGTCTGTTGGAATCTCTCCATGAATGCCTCGTCTGTAAAAATTACATCAGATGAAGGAAAAGGAAAGTGAGCCAAGCAGAAAGGCATTCACAGCAGGTGCAGAGCAAACTGGACAGCACACTGCTGATCCCCACTGCCAGCTATGGGACGCACCGCAGCGTGCCCCGAAGTCTGTCCTCGCTGATCTTGGACCACAGAGGGGAATGGCACTGCCAAAGGGTCCTGATGGACAATGCCTTTCCTTTTCACTTCACTGGGGCTCCCGTCCACCTGCCTGTGCTACTTACATCCCCAACAGCAGAGCAATAAAAGAGGCAGTGGTATTTCATGTAGGATCACTGAATGAAACCACGCTACCCAAACTATTCTGGAGCGCATTTGTTCCCCCACTGTTATCTCTAAAGTGCAGTTTGATGGAGTCTCCATGTTACAAGCACGTCTCTGAGCCCCCTTTGCTTCTGTGCTCCCAAGAGCAGCTGTCCCACAGAAAGTGTGTTGTACTTCATTCATCCTACAACAGCACTGAGCTGATGAGATGGGGCAGAGTGGCATGGTAGGCGAGACTCACTTCTGGACGGAAATGAAAAGAAGTGATCATGACAAACAACACTGTTTAATTGTTTAGAAAAAAACTTAAGCATTGAAGAACCATTAAAAAAAAAAAAACAGTAAAACATGCTGTTGGTGATCATCTCTTTGTGCTTTCTGCAGCTCAGCCCGTATGCATGAAAGACAGATTACATAGGCTAGATGTCAGAAGAAAGGTTCTAATGAGCAGAACGATGTGGATACAAATGAGATTCCCAACATGGGGACTAAATGGAGGAGCTGGTGGCAAACAAAGTGGGCTCTCAGACTGTCCTTGGAGGAGTCCAGCCAGCTGCCAGAAGGGATTATCTACTGCAGCTGGCCTTGGGTCAATGATCTGGAAAGCCTCCTACAAGGCTGTGTCCTCAGCATCCTCATGGCCTCAATAAGGTCACAGGGATGCCTCACGCTAGTGCAAGTCTCCATATGGCTGTTCCCAAGCAGACATGGACCAGGCCACCACCTTGCAGCAGAAGATATCAAAGGCAGCAGAAGACACAGGACGTCAGCACTGCTGGAAACCTGGCCTTGAAGTCACCTCTATAACTCTAGCTGCTCTGAAAGCCAGCAGGTGCAATGGCTTTCACCCCTTTGTCCTTCAGAAATTAATAATTCTGGATATGTCTTCCTTGAAAATGCACTAACACTTATCCTCGTGGGTGCTTCAGGCTGATTAGTATTAAAAAAAAAAAAAAAACCAAGGCACTGCATGCCTGACAAGTATTAGAATAAATGGTGTGAACAGTAGAACAGCGTGTGCTGGGAAAGAGAAGCATCCAGGAACTTTTTCAAGTTGGCAATTATGCAGCTTAGCAGAGGAGACTGGTGACATCCCAGCAATCTTCTGGCCCTCTTCACAAAAAAAAAAAAAANTCTTAACAAAAAAAAAAAAAAAAAAAAAAAAAACAAAAAAAAAAAAAAAAAGTGAAACAAAGCCCACACCATTTCAACTGGATGGGAGAAAAGGAACAGAGATTTATACTGTTGATACTTTGCACACAACCCTTTAATTCTGAAGACGATAGACTGAGCTCAATTTCTGCAGATGAAAGAAGGAAAGTGGAGAATTATTACAGATGTCTACTGAAAAATCCTAAGGCTTGCATTATCTTCACCATAGCTGGCAAAAAATGAGGAAGACAAAAACTATCTGACAGAACCTTGAGAAATTAAAGACAACGGTCATTAAAGAACTGCTTATCCATTGTTATTTGTTCACAGTACTTTGTTTTCCCAGAGCAGGAAAATGAGCTAGAGAGAAAAAAACAGTGTGGTGAAAGAAATAAGCAAAGATATGCTTTCCAAATATGCTCTAAGAAGAGTTAGAAAATCCACATAATGGAACTGAAAGGAAAGAGAAAGAGGAAAGAATATGAACTGTTGAGAGTATGCCAAAATATTAGTCATCCCTTGAGTCTACCCTGAAAGGTTAGTGTTGTTTTTAAGAACACATTCCTTTAAGGAAAAGAGTAATTTCCTAGCAGAGGTAATTTCTGGATGCTCATAAACTCTTTCAAGAGAAACAGAAACCCCAACAGTGAAGTCAAGAAAATCGAGGCAGGAGAGGAGGAGGAAATCTGCACATGAGTCCTCAGGGCAACCCCAAGAGTGATCTGCTACTGGAAGGGAAGAGATATGGAATAGCCTGGAAGAGAGCAACAGTTGAGTAAGTAAAGATCTGGGTGGGAAAATGGCACCAAGGAAAGGGAGTAGAAAACCAGTGTTTGCTAGAGATCAACCCTCTGGGATAGATGGTATTAGAGAAGGTTGACTCACTCTTGCCTAGTTAAGGTTTGATTAATCTGAAGTATATGAGATTTTCATGGAGATGAAGAAGACAGGCCAAAATGTTGTCACCTACCCCATGGCCTGCACTATAGAATTCTTGAATTTTCAGTTCTGAAAAATTTTCAGGGACTCTAGCAACATTTAATGAACTAAGGGCTGTTATACAGGAAAGAGTCTCTCCTGCTGGTTCTATATCAAACTCTCAGGCTAGCAGTGTCTCCAGGTCACCTCATGTTGCACTGGAGCCTGACCAGTGCAATGAAGAACACATCACTAACTTTGCAAGTTAAAAATACCAATTTTTTTTTTAATTTTAATTTACTAAGAGGGTATATATTTCATGTTTCTGGAATTGTAACTGACAGAATGTTGCCCAGGAGGGAAGTATGGTTCATGAGCTAGATGGCAGCTCTCATGCCTCCCTGAAAGGAAGACTGTGAACAGGGCTCATCAGTCTGAATAACCACTATGCCACCACCTCATCTAGAAACCTCACAAGTTAAAAATTTCTGAGTGCTCCTAGGCCCCTCTGGCATGCCTGGAAATTAAGAGTGCCCAGAATCTCTGGATGAATCTCTGTGTACCATGACAATTTGATCCACTGTCATCTGGAGAACATACCACCCTTCCCACTGAGTGGCCAAAGATGATATTTGGCTCACAGGGACCATTTAATGTGTTAAACAAGTTTTATTGCTAGGCATTCTTTAACACTGGAAAAGATTAATAGACTCAGTAATTCAATATGTTATGAGGTAAAAATGCTGTTTTTTCAAGGTAAGCAATGATACTTCGTATGAGTTCAGGAAGAAAGAAAGAAATCCTGTAATGTTAGTCCATAAATTCAGTTTATCAATTCTAAGCAATGGGTCATCACTATAATCAGCAGACATAAAGACTCCTGAAACAAATTAGTTGCCTTTCATCACGACATTTGCAGCTAAGTTTTTCTAATGTGTTCAAGTTTCTTTTGCTATCTGCCTTCTCAACAGTTAAACTTTTCTCAGTCTGTTTTTCAGTCTATAGACAGCTGAAGTGAAGGACTGTTTTACCAGACAGTGTGCATAGTGCCAAACCCATTTTCAGCACACTTTAAGTATATTCATATTGTGGGAATCAGTGAGAAAATCTGTGTGCAAGAAAATCCCGTTTGGAGTTCCTTTGCTTTAGCAAATCCATAGCATTAGTCCTGAAATGGGATCCATGTGATATTACTAGCACGGATGGAAACATTTTGTTGTGCAGGGACTAAATGGAGTTAGAAATCTTAATTTTACACTACCTCATTCACGCTCTTGAGAAGTCAGATCATGGTGTTATGTGATGTTGACACAAGATGAGAATTTAAACCAGTTTCTAACATACAGTTCATCAACAGTTTGACTGGAGTTGCCTTTTGGTAGCAACACATTCATCTGCTAATATTAAAGGTGTTCTTTGTTGTTTTATGAGTTTCGAGCCATGAAACTGGAATTTTAAGAACTGATAAACACATACTAAGCCAAAACCAGCTGTTTCTCCTTGGGAGGTTTTGGGCTTAAGGTTTTGGTTTTCAGTAGCTCTTTTTTCTGAAGCAACTAATTCAGTGTTGCCTCTCACCAGAATCCAAAGCTTCGTTTTTGTTTGAATGTCATTTCTTACAGTCTTTTATGACTTTGGTGCAAATCTTGACCTATTTGACATTTTTAGCAACAACAAAAATTTTGGTTTGCTGTAAGATATGACTTCTGACTACATAGTTTCTTTACCCAGAGTCCAGAAATTTTAAAAACATTTTTGAGAAAAAGTTTTCTTAATCCTCAGTTCAAATTTCTGGTCCATAGAAATTTCTTCAGTTCACAAGAGGATAACAATAGATGCATATTCAAGTATTTATTGGGAGATGAAAATTTCATGTGATATAGGTCTTAAAACTCAGTCTTCTACCTAACAGGTGTGTTTAGGTCTCCATCGTACCAGACGTTGTCTAGTTCATAACAAGAGAAATATTAACTACCATAACTGGACTCTTCGAGGTGATACTTTGATAAAAATAGTATCTTTTTCAATATCATCAAAAGGGTTCAGGGAAGTGCAAATGCACACACCCCCCAGACATATGCCACTCCACCACCTTTGCCCTCAACCAAGGTTTGGAAATATCAAAGACTAAACCAGTCTTGAGTTTTATTTTTCTTAAAATATTTTTATTAAATGAGGTCAGGAAGATCATTTAAGGAAAACCATCACAACTCAGTGAATCTGGAATATTTGAATCAAATCTGAAACTCGGCTCACTGAAATTTCCAAGCTTCTGCTAGGTAAGTTAGACTTCTCTACAATTCCAGCAAAGTTTTATGGTCTTTTCCCTAGCTTTTTGAATTACAAGTTTTACAGAGTGAAATCATTGCCATAAAGCGCTGAATTATCACACTGCAAAGATATGTAGTGCACTCATCAGAAAAATGGTCTCAAAATAGAAATCACTCAAGAATATCTTAGTTTGAAGATTCACATTCAGCGTCAAAACTGAAAGGAAGTGAAAGACAAAAACAAGAAATTCTGAGAAATTTCTGCAGTCATCTCCTAGAATTATATCAACATGATCAATATTCCTTCTTTTCTCCCAGTGTGCTGGCGATAATAAACTTCAGGCCCAAACAGCTATCTGAGCCATCTTGAATTCTCAAAACTGGAATCTCTGGAGGCCCCTGTGCTTGTGGCTTTGCTTGGCAGGTAAAACATCCCTTCTACTCAGCATTCAGTTCTTCCTTATTTTCCTGTTGTTCCAAAATTCAACCCTTTCAAACAAATGATCAGCTTTTCAACACTTTTTTATAGACTTCCCAGCTGTGAAAAGTGAAAATTATCAGAGCATGAACTATCAAAAATACTATCTGCTGATTCCAGAGGTTCATACATGCCACATACCGCATACAGAAGGGTGCATAAAGCATTCTGAAGTACAGCAGATAAGCACTTATCTTCTTTAGCTACACACCATTGTATATAACCCGTAACTCAGACTCAAACATTTCCCAGTATGGTTGGCTGATAAAGATTTTCCCAGTCCTAAAATACTTTGCTTCCTAGGGCCTTGCAATGAGGTCAGTCTCCTGGAGGCATCAAACTGTTGGCTTTATTCCAGTGTTCAGCAACACGCATGTCTAAGGTGCAGGAGCCCTCTGGAGCTAACTCCGAACTGAGTCGCTTTATCACCCCTCCTTGAGCTGCAAAAAGTCAAATACTAAACCACTGGTGAAATTGCACTGTTCTGATATTTCCAAATTTCAGAAAAGAAGCTTGGTAACTTTAATGAAGTTCAGGTTTGAATCAAATTTTCCAATGTTATTAAATTTGGAATTTTTTCTGTCTCCTTACCACCTCCATCATTCTTCTGGACCTCCTCCATTTTTGAAACACCTTCTGCATGGCAAGGCAGTTCCAGAATACTGTGGTTATCCATTAGATTTATGAAGACAGTATTAGTTGAAGAGGAGATGGAGCCAGCAGTTTTAGGGTGCTTTTAATTTCTTTCATTTCTCGGGTTTTTTGTGTGACATTTTCACTCTCAGGTTCTGCACAAAGGAGAGGGAACAGCAACTATCCAAAAGGAAGAAAAGCTAATCAGGGCAGTGACACATTAATTTAATTAATGTTTTCCTTTCAAAAGCACAACAATTACATCTGCAAGGCTTTGACATTCAACTACATTAAAACCCTACTATTTTCCATGGAGAAAATAGAATGTAACAATGAAACTTCTTTTATGAATAATGTTTCTTTTTAATCCATTTTAATGATATTTCCAGAATAACTATTTAGTTACATAGGGGAGAAACAAAAACAAAGGAAGGCTTTTAAAAAACATTTAAACAAGGAAGCAATCTCTCATCCCCAAATTTGCATTTACTTCAAAATTTTATGGCTGAACTCAAATCCCATCACACTCCTTCCACTGACCCTTAAAATCAATCATGACACCACTCCAGGTCCTAATCAAATTAGTCCTAATGGTATGTACACACCTTTATGGTCTGTCATTCAAAGCAGAATAAGCCCCAATTAATTACACAGTAAAAATTAGTTCATAGTTGTGGATGCTCTGCAGCTTTAATGAGATTCAAAGACAAGAGTCAAGGATTTGGTTCAGAATTTTGTCTTCACCAGAGCTGTACCAGACACATACTATGAATCAAGATTGATCTACCTGCTGCTTTGTAGTTGTCTCACTATTTCCTCATGTCTCTTCATCTGTCCACATCCTTCTGTGTTCGTCCCTGTTCCATGTGTTGACAGGGACTTTTCTGCAGTAGGGACCATCTTTTTCTCCATGATTGAACAACAGCTGGCACAGGTGGGTCAGGGCCACTGAGCAGGACTTCTCAGGTGTCCCAGCTAACACTCAGTCAGTGGCTAATGCAGTCCCAGCTAATGCAGTCAGTGGCAACTGCATGTGCACTGGGTGCTGACCTGTCTGAGCATGCTGAAGTGACAATTGCTTCTCCACCATGCTGTTCGAAATTGGATATTTTGTGTGCATGCCTGAAGTTTCACATTACTTTAGCACCTCAAAGGCTTTCCAGAAGGTTGACCTGAAGTAGAATCTGTTTTCAGAAAATCTGTTTAGAAAATTAGTGCATCAGTTACAGTCACATGCAGGAGATTTTTCAAAAGGGGAATTTGTTCCTTGTGGTATCTGGGGACTAAAATGTTTCCTGAGTTTTTGACGATATTCTCTTTGTTTGCAAAATCTTTTAATGAATATGTCTGATATACTTTGTCTAATATGCTTTCATAAAACCAGTTATAAATTCTATCTATAATGAAATCTAAAATAAAAACCTGTTTAAAAAAATCTTTGGGTACTCAACTACATGCTCTTTATTTAATTCAGGGATATAATTTTGTATTAGCATTCAACACAAGACTTACTGACATACTTGCAGATCATCTGGAAGATTGAAAGGAAATTTGGTAAGTTCCTGCGGCTTTGGAACCTTGTAATAGGATGGGTTAGGCATAGGATCCCGTGGAAACAGACAGTGGCTAAACATGTACTTTCTCCAAACTGCTAGCATTTTCCAATTAAGCTAAAAAATTGGGATTTTAATTCACAAATTAAATTTAAACCTCTTCTGCCTGAGCATCAACCTCCTTCATAAAAGATGGTTGTACATAAGCTTTGTTTGCTCTGCTGTAAATAACAAAAGAAAAAAGAATCTAAAAGTGTAGTAATTTAATTTTTCTACCTCCTTTATTTTCTCTGCTTAACTCATGTATGGAAAGACTTGCACAAAAACTGACTACTATAAAAAAGCCAGATAAAATCTAATACAGTGTGCTGAGGGCTGAGGAGAACAACTAGAATTACGCCGAGCTCTTTCTTGGCATCTGGAGAAAAAGGATTAAAAATACCTTTTGTCACTTGGTTTTCAGACCCTGCCAGGCTCACCCACTAGGCATTACACAAGTTATGTAAATACTGTGTGTGCAGATTTTTTTAATTTTGCCTACTGGCAATTTTTTTTCTAATCTGAATTTACCAGTAAGCTCTTGTAATCATACTTAGGAGCAGTGAGCTCATTTTCAAAGGAGCAGATCACTTACAGCTCCCTGGGACTCAGGGATTTTCAGAAACGAAGAACTGAAACTCATCTGTATTTCTGATTTGAAATATTCAATATAAATACTTGAAGGCAGCCTAAAAAATCAAAATACGCACTGCTGGCGGACGAGCATTACAACAGGGCTTTGAAAAGGTGCCTCAGCTGAGACTCCTTGGTGGCCTCCAAAGAAAATTCCATTCCTAACTCTGCCTGTGCTCTATGTGCTGCAAGATGTGCACCCATTTGTGCTAGTGATTATTGCCTTCACCAAGAACTAATAATTTTTTTTTAAAAATTAATAACACAGCAGTTGACTTTTAAAATAGATGCAATCAACTCTTTTCCCAGACAGTAAAGTTAAAATGACTCCAGGAAAGCATTTGCTGTATGGTATTTGCTGTGATCCAGCATCATGGCTTCTTTCAGAGGACCAGCACCCCAGAAGAATGGAAATACAGAAAGTATCAAATGAGTGTGCATACCTCCTCAACACTCATTTGGAGATGCTGAGTTGAACTGCCAGGATATCAGACCTACATCACTGAGCATTTCTGTAAACTGGATCTGCAAGCTGTACTCTAACATCACAGCTGTAACCAGCACAGTCACAAACGCAACATTTAAATCTCTTTATAATGATGAGGAGCCGGGTGTTGAAACCTACAAAACCTAAGATGTGATTTGGACTGACCTTAGGAACAGCCTGGGAGAACAGCACCTGTTGTATGTTTATGCAGCTCCAATCTGTATTTAGGTTGCCTGGTCACAATTACTTGTTTCTAGAAAACCCCTGAAAGGCTCAAAAATTCAGACCACTGTATCTGATAGCCCTTCTAATAGGACACCTCATCCTCTACTTTCTAATGAAGCATTTTCAGGAATGATTTTCATTCTGCACATGCTGTGAACCCTATTACAAATCAGAAATCAAATGCAGTTACTTTTGATGGGAATTATGGCCTAGATTTTCATAATCACCACATAACTCCACTATATTCACAGGAGTTTTTCAGCACTTCCCTTAGCACCAGCAGAAAGCTATACCTCATTCATTTCAGTCTCTTGTAAAAACTGTCCAGTGCTGTGTGATAGCAGCAGTGCTTGCAGACATCAGCTCATAATAAAACAGCTCTGGGAAGGACATCAAGAGGTTACTTATTCCACCTCCACCACCTAGACAGTCTCATACAGACCCAGGTCATTAGAAGGTGCTTGGCTAACCTGTTCTTCTTTCTGAAGAAAGAAGCAGGCTGTGTCCCACAGCAGCCCGCCCCCAGTTTGTTTCTCCTATTAGAAAGGTTCTCCCTGCTGTTTAAACTGAAACCTTCTTTCTGACATTTAATCACCTGGTTCTAGTCTTACCTCTTATGGTTACAATGAAATAATTATTCTCCTGAATTTTCAAGGGTTTTTGAAATAGCTAGACTAAGCTGAGAGAGAAATATTTTATCCACACCGCTACCTCCCAGAGCTTCAAGGAACCCTAATTCATTCAATCTTCTCATGGTGGCTGAACTTTCTAGGAAATTCCTGTTCTCTGCCCCCAGGAGCCCCGCAGCCAGAGCACTGGTTTCCTGCCCCAGACTTCAACAAAGCACGGCCAGTAGCTTAGAAGGGCATCATATGTCTCCCAAGTGTACTCCTGTTTATACATCAGACTCTTATTTGCCTTTTTGCACTGCAGCCTGTCATCATCGACCTTCACTGGTTGTTCAAAGGAGCGTGTTCTGTTCCTGAACACCTTTCACAGAGCTATCCACACTGTATGTGCGCTGCACGGGACATGGAGCAAGAGGTTTGTGTTCAGGCCAATAAAATGCAACCTGAATACACGTAGGAATGTTTTGTGACCTGTGAAACAAGATGTGTAATGTCAGCCTGGAGAGTCAGTTTTGCTGACTAGCTGAGTTTTGCCCCTAGCACAGAATACTGATCTATACATTGATCCAGCACCAACAGCCCAACACCAATCTCAAAAAAGTTTTGCTTCTTCTCCTGCTCTTGTTTTCCTTCTTCCACACAACCAGCTTTCCTCGTATCTCTCAGACCCACATCTCAGTGCCAAAGGTGTATTTTGGCAGAGACCAGGCACAGAGGCTGGCTGCATCCCCAGGTGGGAGACAGACACCCTCTTGCCTGGGCATTAGGGTGAGACTGTGCAAACAAGTGCTCTCTGCCAGGTAGTTCCTGCTCCAAGCAGCTGCCTTTGTTCACTGCCCCTCTTCTTGTCACCTCGTGCCTGCCGCTGCCCAGTTCTGCTTGCAGTTCACGTAACTTCTTTTCAGTCACCTCCAAGGAAAATGGCTATGTTCAAACCTCCGACAAGCTAGATGTGCCCCACTGGTTGCTGGGTGAAATCTGTTAATCTTGAGGGACTTGGAGTTTAGGACTGCGTTAGAGAGTGTTCCTGCATACAACCTTGTGCAGTGTTACCCCAGCTCTACTTCTTGCAAAAGCAGAAGAATAAAGTCATTATGAATGAGTGGAAAAAGAATGAAACCAGAGAAGCAGCTGAGGCAGAGCTGTGTTGGTCACACCAGGCTTTGTTTTCTGTACAATGTGGAGTCTCATACTCCTTTGGTGAGAGGTACCACTTTGAGACCACACGCTATGCTTCTTCACAAAGAATTCACACCTTTTTTTTTTTGCTTCTCCTGTATCCTGTAATAAAAGTCTTTTAGACTGTGGTTGGTCTCTGTGTATTGGAAAAATGGTGGATGAAGCTGAGAAAGGAACCCTGAAAGTTGTAGCATTCAATCTTAAGTGGAGCAAGAAGAATATGCAGCAATGGCAAAATCACTCCCGACAACTGTCTCAATAAAACTTCATGTTGTTAAACAGTAAAAATGTTCACGATTTTATTATTCTAAGATTCAATTAAAATCAGGAACAGGAAACAACAGACCTAAGCTGCATGTGAACAGCTGATCAAGGACAACGATCATCCACACAAATAGGACACATTTATCATATTGACTCCCATCTAACATCCAGCCATCCCATCTTTAAATAATCACTATGGGGATGATGCACAGTTCATTTCTGAAATCGAATTGTGAACTATAAGGGAAAAATCATATGGCACCTCTCTGCTTCATGTTCTTGTACTGAACTTAGAATACAATGTAGAGAGAGATCTCTGGCTTAATTAGCTGCCCACTGAGCTACAGTTGGCTGCTATCTTTTTTCTCCATATGAAACCACAGAGCTTTCTTAGCACATGATTTCCACATGTGTTTATATTGCTATCCCTGCCCCTTGATTCAGCGTTTTAAATGAGCATTCCTGTCTAAAAAAAAATAACAAAATGTCTATCCACTTACCTAAATTATCCCTCAGCTCAGTCCTTCCTTTCCATCAGTGTGAGCCAGAAGAATCCTCAAGGAAATCCATACAGTCTCCCTGGTCGGCAGCTGTCAGATCAAGAGGCTCCTTCTTATGCATTTTATTCCTCTTTATTAGGGATATGATTTCTCATCCTTTTCTTCAGACATATTAAAATCCTCACTTACCAAAGTAGCCATGCCTAAGAGCGTGGCTGTTCAGCTAGGGTTGGACAGGCGTGTGCTGCCACAGCACAGGGAGCAGGGTACTGCAGTCTGAGCGAGAGCACCACCACCAAGCACATCCTCTGCGGGGGCTCACGGCTCTTTTAAAGGTGTCCATGGATCAGGAGAAAGATCAGTCACCACTTATACACTACACATGCAGCTGCCCGGATGGAAGAGATGGTATGTCTGCACCAATACTTAAACTTTGCCTGCTTCTACATTTTACCTGGTAGCTTGCTCCAAAATCACTTTTCTAGAGACTGGCCCATCATCAGAACATCTCATGTTCCAAATGTGCTTTATTTAGGACTATTATCAATATTGAAACAGAAAAAAAAAAGAGAGAAAGCCTTACTACAGTCTATCCACTGTTCCTCCTCATCCACAGAGCCAATCCTCTTACCACAGAAAGCTATTAGGTTGGTTAAAGATTATTGCAGTTTTATAAATCTGTACTGACAAGTCTTAAGTGTTTTTTATTCATCCTGAGTTTGAGGTGATAGCGACTTCTCCATGAGACCAAAGATTTTAGTCTTGACAGGCCATAAAGGCTCTGATGGAAAGGGTAGATCTGTGAGACATGAGCAAGGAAATGGCTACTGAACTATGGGCGAGATGGTGACGGGTCAGCGCAAAAGAGGTAAGTGAGGCTGAGCAGATCCTGACCTCAGAGCTGAAATAGGCCAGGAAGCTCTTTCAAGGGCAGGCAGGAGGAATAGCAAGAGAATTATAAGGAAAATTAGGAAAAGACAGTGTCATGGAGACCAAACTTCTAAACCGTGAAAAACAGCAGTTAAAATAGCAGGTCACCAAAAAAAAAAAATTTTGCACATCAATCCAATTATGTTTGTATAAAATATTTTGGCCTAAAAATTTCTTGGTGCTCTTTTAGTTCCACTTCAGCAATTAGCTCTGTATCTGAAGGATTTTCTCCTGTTCACACAAGAGTACAGTTCCTGATGTTCTCCATGATCACAAGGGACGCACCTGAACTGAGCTCATCACATAAGACTATTTATGCTGCCACTGTTACAGATACCAGCGAACTTTGCAATAACTTCATGTTGAACAAAATAACAGACTGTTAAAATGAGGTGACCTTAGTCATACAAGTCACAAACAATGACCTGTAGATTCACTGTTTACAGCCTGACCAGGGAAGCCACTGTTGTAATACTTTCTTAAAATTTTATGTTATTTGTATTATTAAATTCTGAGCTTTAAAACACAGATGAGGCAACCTCTAAAAAGTGCTGGGGATGGGTAGTGTTCAGCAGCATACAGAAACTGTGAGCTACTTTAAGTAGCTGTTTTGTTAAACAAGCAACCATTAGACATATACTATTAAAAGTCATCTTTAATAGCATTTAAAAATAGCTATTGCAAACTTTATTTGAAGAAAAATAAATGAATGACAATTTTCCAAAGTCCTTTGAAACAGTCTAGTTCCTTAACATTTGCTTTATTACTTGAAAAGACAGAAGCTATTTGCATAGCTGGTACGTTAGTTCACCTCTGTTTGCTCAAAACAGCTCATAAAGCATTCTTTTTCTACCATTTCTGATTTGATCAAAAGTGGGAATGTGAATGATGATCCTAACTTAGATCAAATTGGGTATCTGACTATGCCTCAAGGCAGTCAAGAATTTTAGTTCAAATTGTTTAAGGCCTGATATGTAAAAAGAAGAGATGTGCCAGTCAGTAGGACCTTCTACCTGCTTATATACTTCCATCGAGTCAGCGTTTCGTTTTTTTCTTCTTTGTATTTAGTATCCCACACAACCTAACAAAACTAAAAACCACAACAAAAAAATCCAGTTCATAACAGAACATTATAAGATCTAAGCAAGCCTGATCAAGTTTTTGGGGAGCTACTAAGAAATACGATGAATTATTTGAACTTGAAGATAAATCTTAAACTGGACTACTGGTGACTCAAATGCAGCACATAAGGAATTAATGCTCATATCTATCTGAAAACAAGCTATCTATAGGAAAAATAATCATTAGATTAATCTAATGCAGCACACTATCAGCCTTTATTGCCTGGAATAGCAGTAGTGCAATGGCATTTCCATTTGGCACACAGAAATACAATAAACTGAATAAGAAACAACATGGAAGTGAATTTTGATATGGGAAAAAGGAAACAACTGCTGTTTTATTTTACAGATAAATTAAGCATCTAATTTCAAAATCTTCAAATCACATAGAGATGGTTCACTGCATAAAGACTTACAGTAGAAGAAACATTATAACAAAAATAATATTAGCCATTAGAATTAAAATTGAATCCTCTTTCTTAACATTTCAGATAGAAAAATTATGCTATTAGGCACTAGTCGCTTTCTAATGTATTCTTTCCTAAAAACAGAACATTACACAGCGCTGTTGGTTTGGGCACTTTGTGAAGATCTTACGTTTATGCACACACATTTCACGCTGCAGCCTATAATGGCTATGTCTATGGACATGCTTTCTGCAGGATTCAGCTAAAGTCAAATATTGTCAGTATTCATACCAACTTGAACAACATATTTGGAGAAATATTCCTAGGATAATATTTTGAAAACTGAGTAAAACCAATTTTTGCATCTTAGGTTTGATTGTCAACAGTGACTTTCAAGGCAAAAGAAAGGCCTGTAATAGAAGGACATGGAACTGCTGGAGCAAGTCCAGAGGAAGGCCATGAAGCTGATAAGAGAACTGGAGCACTTCTCCTGTGAAGACAGGCTGGGACAGTTGGGACTGTTCATTTGGAGAAGAGAAGGTTGTGTAGAGATCTCATAGCAATCTTCCAGAGTCTGGAGAGGGCCTACAGGGAAGCCAGAGAGGGACTCTTTGTCAGGAACTGTAGTAACAGGACAAGGAGCAGTAAATTGAAACTGAAAGAAGGGAAACTTAGGTTAGATATTAGGGAGCTTTTTACTGGGAGGGTAGTGAGACACTGGAGCAGACTGCCCAG
>VYZQ01043679.1:0-27601 GCA_013400655.1 Mystacornis crossleyi
CAGACAGGGAAGCTTCCTTAACACTGGTTATAAGAGGTATGACAGTATTCTCCTGTCAGTGGTCAGCCAGATGAAGTTGCAGTGAAGTCAGAACAGGAGGGCTGTGACTTAAACCTGCTAAATCAACAGTAACAATTGTATGCTGCTGTCAAACTGATTTCTTCTGCTACCCTGTCTCCTTCAGAGCATTCTTTTTTGAATGATAAAGGTTTCATCCTTTTTGTCAGAGGATACTTTTCACTTGTTTTAGTCTTACACTGCTTAAAAGACAAATAGGTGCCCTATAAATTTCCACCTTTCTCAAGTTCTCTTGTAAATAAATTCAGAATCTGTAAATTCAAAACTGTGTTGGAATCTACAAGCAAGTTCCTGTAGTTCAGGTGAATTAGCACAATTTGAAGGTTGCCTTTCATACAGCTGTCAGAGTTCCTGGAGTACTTTCTTATTTAAATGAAAGCAATATCCCAGAAGGTTTCCTCAAATAAACGACTAGGGATCTAGCAGATGATTACATTTCTGTTAAAGAGTTTATATTGATCAAAAGTAAAGTGAACTGTCTATCTTGCTTCTGAGTATCTCACTTTTTTTCTCTCCTTTGTTTTTCAAGTGGAACAACCATGGCTATGACATCGCTAAAATATTTGGAAACAAATTTACATTAATCTCACCTGTTTGGTTACAAGTGAAAAGGAGAGGGAAGGAAAGGTTCCAGTTCACTGGGCTCCATGATGCTGATCAAGGTGTTATTTTGTTTTTCTTCTAATATGAATAGCAATATTGTTGCAGACTAGGTAGCTTCGGCATACTGGGTGGGTTTTGCTTGCTCTGCTTCATGGTGAAGTACTTGAATCCACTCAATTTTTTGGGGGGGGTTTCTTCAGAGTGAACTTCTTTCTGTCCTCACCTGCTTCCACATGTGTACACAGTTTATTTGTCAAAAAATCTAAGTAGGAAGATTGGTTTTTCCACCATGCTGTCCACAAAACCCCTCTTAAAAAAAGGAAAGGGCAAAGATCCTGTACAGGGAAAATTGTCTTTGGTGTTGCACTGTGCAGTTGTTTACCTGTTGTGTGGTTTGGTTTTTTTCTTTGCTAAAAACTTTAGGTGAATTTATTTTAGAAAGGGAAGATAAATTTAATTTGAAGAGAATTTTTCCCCTTCATTGTGAGGAAAGTGGCAGCAAGTTTAAATTTCAGCTAGTATGTACTAGTACATGGTTTTGAAGTTGATTGAATGTGGAATTTCATTTGAAACAGCTATAATTCTTACCATGTTAGTGCCTACTAACAGATTCATCCTAGAGCCATGACTGCCAAGAGGAGTGGATAGGACACTTTTAAGGACCATTTGAAAAAATCCAACATTCCTCCCAGGTGGTGCCTGGTGGCTTCAGAAGTGTTGTTCTGAGTAGGAACTAGGGTAGTTTCCACAGTGAGGCAGAACTAAGCAGGGAGGGGCTGGGCAGGGACTATTGTAAGACTGTAGTGAATGCTGGCTATGCTGTGGTGCAGGTTCGTGGCTTCAGATTCTCGGGGTGGATTATGAACTGGTAGTCTGTGGCAGGAAGATATGTATAATGAAATGATGCTACATCATTTGAAGAATGCTTGAAAATATGTTGTCATTGCCAACATCATTTATATTTTATCAGCTGTCTTACTTGATACTGTTTGACAGGCTGGATGAAAGATGTCAGAAAAACCTCCAAAACCATCAAAATAGGTGAGTCTGGTTTATGTTTGTTTGCTTGCTTTTTATCTTCTTTAGCTGCTAGGAGAGGAAAGGAAGGCTTTCTGCCAGGTCTATGTGGGAGGAAGGGAGATTACCGTAGCACAGTTGTATGAAGGAAAATGTCTGAGAAAAAAATTAAATCAGTTGACTATAGCTATTTGAGTAACTGAAGTGTTGACCCTCTTGATGCCTTAATGTTTTGCCTCAGCTTCTTGTCTGAATAAATCCTGGGTTACAGTGCCCTCCCTGAAGTGATACTGGTATATAACACTGTATGCCTCCCTGGAGAAAGAACTCTTCAAACTTGTTGCTTGGTTTTCTGTGTAGTTAAAAAGAAAAAAAAAATCCAAATCTGAGTCAGTCAGACTTTCCTGCAGGATAGTAGAAAAGTCCTGCTTTATCTCTTCTCCCCTTGAAGTTGGGAACTCGTGGGATGTGGTACAGTATATGTCTTTAGGGGAAATGGCAGACATTGCTGTAGAGACTCTACTGTGCTAGACTTCTTACATTTGTCTATAGCAAGAATTCTGTGGAACTGTGAAAGGCTTCTTGATTCAGAAGGGAGTATGAAATTTGAAATGTATTAGAAAAATTGAGTGCTCAGTCAGATGGTTTAACGTACTTCAGGTACTAGAGGATAAAGCCTTTGAAATCTCTCTATACTCTTCTAAAACACTTCTACAACCTTGATAGTTAGAAAGGGCTTAGACATAGCTCCATAAAATTTGTTGGCTTTTCCTATGGGCATGATTGTCAGCTGTTTCAACAGCAGTTTTCCTGTCTGTGTTTTTAATGTTTTGTGATTTTAGAAAAAGAAATTACACAAGCTCAAGTGCCCATGCTTTACCAAAGTAAAAATTTGTTGTAAGGCTTCGAGTTGAGTAGAAGAGTGAAGTAATATAGGGCTGTGTATGGAGTAAATTAGAGTTTGAGGTGGACTTTTCTACCTCATTATTGGGGTAGAAGAGATACACAACTTAAAGATTGCTGTCTTGTCTTGTTGCTGTTTTAAGACTACTTCAGGCTCTGAGTGGTAGTTCAATTAAGATCATTCAGTCAAATGAAGATATCTTCTCTTAAAACTTGCATCAGTGCTGACCATTAACTAAACCTAAAATGAAGAAAAATGTTCTACAGTGCCAATTTATCTGTTGAAGTTGGTCATAGTGAAAAAGCAATGATCTCAGTCATCAGATATGATTTTCAGTGGCATCTTTGTATCTGCTGTATTCTGTTTCTGCAGAAACATTCCAGTGTAGATAATAAATTCTTAATTTTCACTACTGATTGACAACTTTACCTGATAGTGCCTCGAATTTTGTTTGATGGCTGGACTTACCAAGACTTTGAGAGTGTTTTTGGCAGTGAAGATGAGATAGAGGAGCTTTCCAAGAACATGGTTCTGCTAGCCAAGGTAAAAAAACTATTTATGATGCTGATAAAATAGCGTGAGATGATACTTGATTCCTTTTGTAATAGATGTTTTCTCATTTGTAGTGATTTTGTATTCTACAAAACAAAATTTGCTCAAAGCAATAATGAGGCAGGATTCTTAATAGTGTGTCTTACTATATGTCTAATTCCTGTGAATATGAAGTGTAGCAACACTTTAGTGCAGGTGACTGAGTCTAATGTGACACTACATCAGTCTGATCACCATAACCTTGTTGTCATTGGCAGCTGCACTCGTGACTTTTGCCTGCTTTAAATTTCTTTCACATTTCTATTAAAAATATAATTATTGAGCAGTGGCTAAACTGCTTTGTGGTATTTTCTGATAGGCAGAAAAAGGATCATGGATGCAATGAGTGCTGTTTTCTGTACAGGAATACATTCGGGCTCAGTGTGGTAGAGCTAAGGAGCCACTTTTAAAACCAAGAATAACTCACTGAATATGTTTTACTGAACAGTTTTGCTCAGGTCTGATCAACCAGTTTCCTCAAAATGTTAAGAGACCGGGGAGAGGAGAAGAGGAATTTTTCTAAGGTTTCTAGCCAACCGCTTACCTCATGGCTTTGGAGTCTGTGGGACTAGAAAAGTTGCACCCAAAAGACATTCAGCATGTGGTTGATTCATGGTAGCTTGTTTAATTATTGTCACTTGCTACATGATGTAAAGAAATCTTACAGTGCTCTAGAGGAAGTTGGATGTAGAGTTAAACTGAGTAATTTCTTAAAATTTGTAACTGATACATCAATTTTAGGTCCTCAGTAACAGTTGACCTCTTGAGGTCAACTCAAATACAACAGTATCCTTGATCATGCTGAGAATAAATTATCAAAAGAGAGACTAATTGTGGGAGATATTTGGAATCATGTCTATGCTGAATTAGCATTTACATCTTTAGACTCAAGAGATAATGAGTTTTTTCCCCAATGTACAAGTAAAAGTGTGTCGAATTATTTTCTTAACAACCATCTTTCATTAGTGTCTGAATTTTCCTTATAGTTTATTCTGTAAGAGTAGACATCATGGATAAATAATACAGATTTTCAACTTTTGCATGTTTGTTAGATTATTTAAGCTTCTCTTGGACTTCTCCATGAAATGTTGTGTTAAAGATGAAGCTGGTATAAGAATACAAAGCATGTTCAATTTGTAATAGTACAAGAAGAATAACTGAATGGTCATTAACTGTGTATTGCTGACAATTCTCTTTATTTAGAATGAAAATTTTGATGGTTTTGTAGTTGAAGTTTGGAGTCAGCTGGGAAATCAAAAGCAAACGTAAGTATAAATCTCTGAGATACAGTTCCTAAAAATCAGTTCCTTTAAAACATCCTTTTAATTTGTTCATGTTGATTTGAATATGTCTTCATAAATAAATACACTTCATTCTAGAACAACTAAAGGCTGTTCTGCTTGTCTTGCAATGGAGTAGAAGGGTTTACCTCACTCTACATGAGATCAAAGATTACATAATCTTCACAGTGGGTTTAGCAGGTCACATTAGTCTTTCATACTTGAGTTTTGCATGATGTTACTGTTGTACAAGGATGAAGAGGGTACCTCAGCTGCACACTCGCTCACGTATTGGCACTGGCCTTTGTCATAAGATTGTTTGGTTTGGGTTACTGGCTGAGGCTTGGAGCAGTATGATGCTTTCAAGACCTAAGGCAAACACCAAACTTCTGCTTCATGAGGAAAAGGCAGAATATGGTGGTGAAATTAATGATTCAGTGCAGGAATTGAAAGATTTTGTTAGTTCCTAAGGAAACTCAGGCATCCATTTCCCTAAAGCACAGTATTTCTTCCAGATCTCCGTTGCCTAAAATGTCTGGAGGAAAAGAGCTTCAAGAAAACTGTACAGAATGCAGAGTTTCATGATGTTTTTCCTATTAGTTAACTTAACATGGATATAAGACAGACTGTGTAGCTGTCATTGTAAGATTCACTGAAGATCGTTTTGAACACACTGGCATGAAAGAGCTGTATTGCAAATGAAACACACGAGCAAAGCATCCTTCTTGGTTAGCTCCAGGGTGAGTTTATTTGTGGCATGGTAAAAAATATTGCTCTCTGCCAGAAGTTACATTGGTTTAAAATAGTGTTGTTTCACAGAATCACAGAATAAGCTGAGTTGGAAGGGACCTGCAAGGATCATCATGTCCAACTCCCATCCCTGCACAGCACCATCCCCGAGAGTCACACCATGGGCCCAAGTGTGTTTTCCAAACATTTGTTTAATCTGTCAGGCTTGTTTACTTCCCTGGGGAGCCTGTTCCAGTGCCGGACAATCCTTTGGGTGAAGAACCTTTTCCTAAGGTTCCAACCTAAACCTCCCCTGACACAACTTCAAGCCATTCCCTCAAGTGCTGTCACTGGAGAGAGATCAGTGTCTGCCCCTCCTCTTCCCCTCATGAGGAAGTTGTAACTGCTCAGTCTCCTCCAGGCTGAGCAGACCAAGTGATCT
Organism: Mystacornis crossleyi; assembly: GCA_013400655.1. Lineage (NCBI taxonomy): Eukaryota > Metazoa > Chordata > Aves > Passeriformes > Timaliidae > Mystacornis > Mystacornis crossleyi. The sequence goes on from VYZQ01043679.1 coordinate 5,645, forward strand.
CAGCTGCTCCTCATACAGTTTCCCCTGAAGGCCCTTCACCATCCTCCTGGCTCTTCTTTGGACACTCTCTAATAGCTTCATGTCCCTTTTATATTGTGGCACCCAAAACTGCCCCCAGCACTGGAGGTGAGGCCGCTCCAGTGCAGAGCAGAGCGGGACAATCCCCTCACTTGCCCGGCTGGCGATGCTGTGCCTGATGCCCCCCAGGACGGGATTGGCCCTCCTGGCTGCCAGGGCACTGCTGACTCAGATTCAACTTCACAGAGACCAGGACCGCCAGGTCCCTTTCCACAGCACGGTTTATCTAGCTGTGTACTGGGCGTTTTGTCCAGAAGGACACTATGAGAGACAGGTGTGATTAAAAACTATACTAGAGGAGGTACTGCTGTTTAGTTGCCTTAGCCTTCAGTTACCTGTTATTTAGGTGGAGCAACACTTCCATAATCACTGTCTGTCTTTTATTGATAGAAAGGAGTGGGAAATATTTTCCATAACTGCTGAGAAGGAAAGTGTTATTTTCACACAGTATAATGGTAACTGGATCCTTTTCTCTGAGTTGGTAATATTTGATCATATGTGGTCACCTGTGAACAACACTTTAGGATTACCCTAACTTAAAATGTGAGATTGTTTGTCACAAAAGCAAAAATAGAAACAGAAGTTAGGAACTGCAGATTTACCTCCATTTCAAGAGTTGATCTGATTTAAGCGCTTCATTGGAAACTGATCAGTGGGTTTTTCCTCCTTTTATTGCTGCTTCTCTAGAAATGGCTAGGGTGTTTAAGTTGCACAGTGCTTTGGGTTGGGCTTGCAGCATTCTGAGTGATGCCAATTTAGACAAAGCTGAAGCTGGGCTCAGTGTGAGTAACAGCTGTTGTATGAATGTAGGAGACACATCCTTACATAGAAATTTTGTCTCATGGTTCTTCTAAGCTGTGGGACTGGTGTCTTCATTTTGAGATTAAGTCTGTTTGCGTATCACTTGCTTTGAAACTCAATGGCTTGGCTATCCAGTGCCCCAGGAGTTTTCCCTAATAATGTTTTTTGTAGTGAGCAGCTTCTTTGAACAGATCTTAAGGGGCAAAATTAAGTGAATTTATTACCTTGGAAAGCCTGTATTTTTATTACACTTCGAGTGCTGTTACTTTAGGATCAGTTAATTTCCCTTCGAGCAGCAGTGCAATTTTTTCTGATAAATGGGTGCGCATGGGTGGTCTTTGCATCGCTTTTTCCTGTCTGAAGAGTTGGAGCAGCGCGATGCCTCCTTTAGCCCACAGTGTGGCAGTATTGTAACGTGAGTCACACCTGCTCTTCCTTCAGATTGTGTCTTTCCGAAGTTACAAACACCGCTAGTAAAGCACTTTCTTAATCTTGGACGGGTGGGGGTTAGTTCACAGGAGATGTCAGCACAGAGATGAACCCTTATCCTTTGGAGAGGTGAAGTGTTTGTAGGACAGTATTTGCGTATGCTCCAAATAAAGCCCGTGTCTTAGCTGTTAGGTGCAGTGTAGGCTTTCCTGGTTCAGATCCTTCAAGGTCCAGCACCTGGAAGTAGCTTAATGGGACAAAAGATCGTATTGATGCTCCTGGGAACAGATATTTTGCCTTCAAACTAATTTCAGAGCAGTCCAACAATACAAGGACATCTGGCTAGCTAATACAGTTTATTCATGTTATTTAAAGTGAACATGTTCTAGTTTAAAAATAAATTTTTAAAATCCCTTTTTTTTCCCTCACATACGAGAAATAGTCTCACCTAAGCAGCTATTAACAGGTTGTTGAAACTCAACACAGGTGCATAAAAATATATGGGAATATGCTGCAGCTGCCAGCTTGCCTTATGACATGTTAGAGCAATGGTGTCGATCTAGGGAAAAATATTTTATGGAAAATCATTGTGGTTTACATTTCTCAAAACCTAAATTAAGTGGGTACCTAGCTATTAAATGAATAAATGACAATCAATTATTCAGTATATTTCATATATCTGTGTTGAGGGGAAAGCTATGGAAATTATTCCTGTGATGTTTTTAACTGTGTTATGGAAACGATCTGTGATCTCATCCGATGCACTGCCTTAGTGTTGCAGGAACGCTTGATATAGCACAGTTTTCTTTATCCAGTTTAAAACGACCACAGGGGGATTTGCTTATGGAATATTTGTTCCTGATACAATGTTTTCAGCTATGAAATCAGTATCCACTCTTTAAAGAAAATGTGCAGTGATACTTTCTAGCAGAGTGCACCTAGAAGCTGGTGAGCCTGCAAAAGAATCTGAAAACCTGCAAATTGGTGTCCTAACTCACCAATAAACTGGGCTATGATTTAAAAACTACTTCATATATTAGAAAGCTGGATTAATTGCAGCTCTTCTCAGTTGGCCTCAGCTGAGCAAGTGTCCCCATGAGATACCTTTTTTCAGTAGCTGAACCTGCATATTGGATGGACGTTTTCATACTACATGCTCTCCCTCATGGTGTGATGTTGGGGCTTGAAAATTGCCTAAAAGCTTTGTGATGATTAAATTCTGTAAGAATCTTCATGTAACAAGGTAACAGTGCTAGCTCTTCTGTAACACATAAATTCTGTGACCAGACTCATTAAGAACCTGTGATCACTGAGCACTTTTAAAATTAGGTAAACTTGGACGCCCCTCTGTCAGCCCTTTGCATGTTTCTAGAAAACCTTTATTTTTGGGGGGTACTCAATTCAACTTTGGAAATTAGTGAAAATTTTTCCTTCAAGGTCCAAGGAGTTATCTAAGAAGAGTCTGCAGTTTCCTGTTTATTCCAGAAGGCATCACAGATGAGATGAAATGCTGCTAAGAAGTTATGTTGTGGCATCTACTAAAACATGAAATTCTGTGGTTTCAGGCTCATTAAGTATCTTCTGGTTTATGTTTTCTTAAGCAAAACAAACTCAAACTAGTTTGGCTTTTTAGGAACAAAAAATTTTCCAATCATTCTGGTTCGGGGTTATAGAATTGATCTGTAATGTTTAGCAGACTAAAGTCCTAAATCATATAAATCCTTTGTGCGTCTTTATTTTGCATATTCATTTAATGTTGATTTTATCAACATTATCAATTTTTATAAGAGAAATTACAAGCCTAAATATATTTTTCTGCTTTTGTGTTAGATATCCTGAGCAGCCTCTTCTCTGGCTGTTCATGTAGGAGCCTTGGTGCCTTGAGTCTTACACAGCAATGCTGTATGCATGCTTTGTGTACTTTCACATGTATAAAATGGCATTAGGTTCTTCTGTTTGGGTTCCTAATTTTAGAAATAGCACCTGTTCCATCTGAAGAACCTGAATTGTCCTGATACGTGTGCGTGGACCTGGGGGCTTTGTACTGACCACTTCAGGCTCTTGCAGATGTCTAATACAGACACTTTGAAGTACCTTCTATAGCACTGGTACCTACTTCTTTCCTGTGTTTTCTGGGAGTAGAATTATTAATATACAAATCACAGTGACATCAAATTTAATGTGAGATGAAAGACTGCATCTAACTGATGCTGCTTCCTTTCATGCTGGCAATCATTGCACATTGAAAATTCAGTGTTCAGCTACCCACCTTCTACCCTAACACATAGGAAAGCAGTCTCCTAATAGAAATCTAAATGAGCTGAGATATCCTGGGCAGATGATACCTCAATTCTAATCTGTTGTGCTGCTTCTTATAGTTTAAATCTACTTTGTAAATATCTGTCTTTTCTTTTCTGAAACTTTCTTACCTGATTTTGTAATAAAATATTCCAAGTTATTCATCCCATGGCATTTAAGTGTAGAAATGTACATGGCAGAAATATGGAGAGACCTGAGTAAGCAGAGGTTCTCCTGCTTATTTAGTTAACAGCTAGACAAGACCATGTCTCACTTACTAATCTCAATTGTGGGTTTACCAGGTGGGTTTATTTTTCTCCAGAGATCTGGATATGTTGTGAAAAAGGCATAATATACTCATGAGACTCTCACAAGCTACATAAAAATGCACACATTATTCTTATCTGTCCAGCATTACTTGACAGATGGCGCTGCCATCACACAGAATCAATCTGAAAAACGTGATTTTTTTTGTCACTCTATGCAGAAGATGACCTTCAGGCATCTTATTAATGTTGGTAGGAGTATAGGAGGAAAAAGCTCTTCCAGCAGTTGTATCCTTCATGTTAGTCCCTGAAAAATTAATCTATTAATCAAAGATTTTCCATAATTCACTCCAGTTTCTTGGTATTAACTAGGCAATGAAATGGCAGAAAAGGGCAATTTCTTTTTCAAGTAGACAGCTTTATTTTGTCCAATTTTCTTGACAAGGCATAAATTTTAGGGAGAACTGACTCCCAGTTTGGGCAAAAAGGTGACTGGAGTTGGAGAGTTGCAGAGCTCTGAAGAGTGATGCAACTGAAGGGAAGGATACGACAAGATTTCATGTCTTCTGCAAGGCTTTTCAAATGCATTGACATCCCTCTCGTGTGCACTGAAGTAAAGTGTTCTACAAGGTGTCCAAAACACAGTAGACCAGAAATGCTGGAAAAAGCGATTTCTGCAAAAATAACCTTGCCACAAACTTTGGGTGATGAAAATTTGGAGGCCTGCATACTTTATAGGGGATGAGGTACTTTGAAATCATAAACACTTGGAAAATTGACCTGTCAAATAGTAGTGATAGGAGAAGGCCTGAAATAGTATGAATGATGTAGACCTTACTTAGCTCAAGATAGAATCTTAAGGCTGCCAATATTTTAGTACTACTCTGAAGTTAAACTTGACTACAGTGAAGTGTCTGGTAAATATTTAATGAAGCTTCTTTAGAAAGATTGATTCTATTCTTACTTTCCTGTACCTCATTATAATGTTTAAAATGTCAGTAGCTTTTCTTTCAAAATTGCCAATGGTAACACTGGAGAATATTGCATTTAAAACACTGGAAAGCACTGTTGGGACACAGTGGTTTTAATTTATAGCACAATAAATGAACATTCTGATATTGCTCTTTGGGGGAGAGGGAAGAGAGCACATTTGATTTACTTAATCTGTCTTGGCCAGCACATGGAAGTGAGCTTAAATTAAATCTTTAGCCATTAATCCTGCCTGATTTGCCAGAAAGTTTTCAGAGCCCAGAAACAAACCTGGCTTGACAGGTTACTGAGTAGATATTAATCTGGGTTTCTTGAGCAAAAATCTGCAGTTGTCCAGCTGTCCCTTTTTTTCTTGACCTCCTTCAAGTTGAAGGTAATTATTTTTCAGCCAGATCAATACTGATTGAATTTGGTGGGGGGAGGGTAAGAAGTGGCTGTTTAGATGTAGCCTGTTTTAGAGTCCTGAGTGCACCAACAATCCAAACTGCGTTCCTGCTCCCTTTTCAGGCCACAAATCTCTGTCCTGTGTTTACAGTTGTAGGTTTTGGTTCTACACTGTATGTTTCAACATATGACTTCTTTTGTGCAGTCACTGGTTTGTGGCTGTCACTGCCTTTGTGGATCAGGTTTTGCCTCTGCAGAATGGGAATGAGGGTGTTTACCTTGTTTCTAAATGAAAAAGATGTTATCTCGTCCTGTACCTTTGCTAGGTTCTTTTGTCCTATCCTGCCCTTCTTTTTATCCCCTCATCTTCTAAATAGTTAAAGTCAGCAAATGTTTGGCATGGTGCAGAGTTCTCAGAGCTCCTACAGCTAGCAAAGGCAGCCAGGCAGAGAAGAGAGATCCCTGCTGTTGAACACTGTAGAATAATCTCTAGGCTAGAGGAGTTGATTCTTTGGTCAGATTTATCTTATAAGTAGCATCTCTGACATCTAATAAAGGTTGAGTTATACTCAAACTACTACCTTTAGTAGTTTGGGCATAATTAGTTGAAAAGGTCACTAAGCTGCAAGATACAAATCCATGGGAAAGCTTGCTTACCTAGTTTTAATACTGATTATAGTTTTTTGATAAGATGATGTCATGTGATAGATGTGTATGTTTGTGTCAATAAATGTCTGTTTAACTTAGTGTTGTAATTTTTTAATGTGTTCCTACGGAAAAGGATTCTTCAATGCTATAATTGTTTTTGTCTGAATAGTGACACTCCTAATGTGGAATGCATATGGTAAAGTAACAGGAGGGAAAGCTGTTGGTTTCCCAGAGCAAGAATGGTAGAAGTACATGCTGCAGACAGACCAAAAGCTGATTCTATAATCCCATGTCTTCCTCCAGAAGAGAAATATAGGTGGCAGTGTGATAGTTAATTGTTAAGGGCTGTTCAGCACAGCCAGCTCTCAAATTGTAAGCACAAAATATTGCTGGTATTGGGAAAGTGATAAAACGTGCTTTGTTTGTTTGCCAGGACTTTGAGAGTAATGGCTTTTGTAGGTTGTAGGAAGTTTTCATCAGGCATCAAACCATTTCAGGGAAAATGAAAATACTTGGTTACCTTTGCGTAGTGTCTTCATTGTGTAAATCAAGCATAAGCACTGTGATGGATAATTATATTGGAAGAGCAATAATTTCAGAAGAATATCTCTAGGATTATACTGCCTTGGAAGGCATGACAGTACCAAGATATTTCTGAGAATTCAGGTCTAATCCAGTTTAGGTGGAACAAACAGCTTGGATGATGGCTTTTGTCTATTCTGCCTTTCCTGCTTAAGCACTTTTAGCCTCCTGGAATGGGTGGTGAAGTTGCTTTCCATTTGGTCCTGGTTTTAGCATAGTCCTAAATATATCTAGAGTTCCGTACTAAGATCATCGAACTGTGCTTGTGGATCCTCCTGGCCAGTTGAAAAATAGGAGAGTTAACTTCGTTCTGAAAAATCAAATGACTTAAGAAAGGCACTCAGAAGGGCCATGTTCGTAGTGCAAATTTAAGGTAATACTGAGTTTCTCTTAAGATGACACTAAACCTTTTTTTTGCAGACTGAAGGGTTTTCTGTTAACATCATCCTTCCAGTCAGGAGTGCTAAAGACAGTTTGCATAAGAATTTTTAAGTTTATTTTCCTATTGAAATACCCAGAATGTGGATATGAAAATCAGCTTTTGTGGAAGTCTTTATTTAAATGATGCATACAGAAGACACTATTTCCAGATATGACATTGTCAAACATGTATTTTGTAGGTATTGAGAAGCAAAAGGATTATTTATACAGGGGAAGAAACAGCAGAAGAAATGTTTCTAAACATAGGCCTCAGAAATATCCCTTGAAGAGTGCATGTTTTGCTGTGAAAGCATCTTCCCAAATTCTTGTGTGTAGCAACACAGTGACAACTTTAATCTCTTCAGCAGCTGCTTCTTCAGAACAGCTTTTAGTTCTTCTATTGATCAAATTCTTTTCACCAGAAATGACCTGCTCTGATAAGATATACTGGCTTGTTTTACATGCTGACAATGCATAGTTAGATTAAAATAAAACTAAGAAAACTTAAACCCCACGAAGTTCCAATAAAATCACGAGTTCCAATAAAACTAAGACTGTCTCGAGCAGTGCTGTGTTCGTAGTCCTTAAAGAAGGTAAACCTAATTAGTCTTCCTAATTGTATTTTTATGCTATGATCATTTGCAACAAATTGTGTTTGTCTCTCTGCCAGCTGCATCTTTTCGATTATTACTACTGTTCCTTGTTCTTGTCAATACGTAGCAGCAGTTTTCCTGCCTTTCCCTCTAACAGTATATTTATATTTCAGGGAGTTGATTCACTTGCTCACTCACCTTTCTGAAGCTCTGCATGAAGCACAACTTAAACTCATACTGGTCATCCCTCCTGCAGTTGCAGCAGGGTGAGTATTCCTATTTAGATGGCAGGTTCCAGATGAGAAATACTTTCTTGTCTGATAAACAGTAAGTTCAAAGCTTTGTTTAAAGCTGTGCAGTTGAAAAGAATAAGAAATTATTTGGGTTTGATCGGTAGTCCTTTCTCCATGCATGTCGCACTGAATAGTCTTGATAACTTTGTGCATCCATATATACCTTTTAATTTTTGGTGTGGTAGAGGAGCAACAAGGAGAAGTGCTGTGCTGGACCTTGTTCTCCCCCACACTCCGGGCGGAGTGCCATGAGAACAGAGTAGAGGGCAGAATACCCTCCCTTGACCTGCTGGCCACACTTCCCTTGGTGCAGCCCACGATGCGGGTGGCTTTCCCGGCTGCAAGTGCACAGCTGGCTGCCAATTGCATAGTTGGCAATACAAGATTTTTTTTTTTCCCCCAAGTTTCCCTTTTTTTCCTTTAAGCTGTTCAGCAACCTTATGCCTGCATATGAAAACTCAGTAACGTAAGTCAAACAGAGAAGCATTATTAGGTACTTTTTCAAATGAGAATCAGTAGACAGCTAAAGGAAAATATGACAATTTCTTATTTTTCTCACCTTGGGCTGTGTAGCAGTATTGATAGGCTCACAGCCAATACAGATTATGACAGTTTAACTGCACAGTTTCAGGACAGTGTTGTACAGCCTCCTAAATTTCTTGTAGGCTGTCACATCTTTCAGCGTACATTCATTTTCAAAGTGCCAAAAAGGCTGAGAAAATTGAATGCCTGAGCAGTCTGGTAAATGTTGCTTCTGTGTCTGGACTTTTCTCTGCAATGACCTCAAGTTTCTGTTGAGTTTTATGAGGCGGTCCTATAGCATGTGAGGGGAAATAAAGCATTTCTGCCTACAGCTATCTGTGCAGACTTAAATGCATCTGGCTGAAAAGATTCAGGGATGCAGTAGTAGGTGACTAAAAGGTCATCTGTGTGCGGAGATCAGTTAACATCTGCCCTATGACTGTGGTGTCACATCTTCTGTAGCTTAGTAATGTAACCCTATCCAAACCAATTCCTGAATATGTGTAGTTCCTATCGTCTTAAAACTGTAAGCCCAGAACAATATCTACCTAATTTTGCTCTTCAAGAGCTGCCTGAAATCTGATTGCAGTTTATTTTTTGTAAAACTATGTACTTGAGGATATTTATTTTTTCTTTATATTTTCCTCTGTTGCATGCAATAATTGATTTATATCCTTACAAGAGGTTTCTTACTTTTATGCAAAAATCACTTTGCTTCCATGTGGGGCTGGCCACCAAATTTTGATAGGCAGAGAGAGAGAAACAATGTGTTGAAGACTGTGGCAAAAGAAAACAATGAATTCCATGTAAATTGGTAAAGTAGACAGTTTTGTAAAATAATAACTGTGCAGAGCTCTTTACTTAAAGGACTGAAGGCCTAGGTGCATTTTGAGGAGATTCCTTCCTATCCCTCAAGCACCTTTGCTTTTACCTTGGTTCTGGATCATTATTCCTCTAATTTCTTGCAGATTTCTCTGGAAAATTGTGGGCTGGTTCACATGGATTTTCAGTGGTGTTAACAAGTACTTTGAGTTTCTTCTGATTTGGTTAAATCAAAGATAATGAGGAATTATTATGTCTTATCTCCTGTCTGTCATTTATTCCAATCTTTCATGCTGCCCTCTTATGTCCTGCATTTCATCCCAATTGATAGTTACTTTTTATAGTAATTTTCTGTTGCTATTAATTTTAGTCTATTACAGAGAAAGCAAAGGAGAACATTTTAAAACATTTTTCTAAAATGCCTTGTCAGTCACTGCATCGCACAGATGCTTTTTAAAATACTAACGCATGCTCTGGTAGAATTTAAGTAATTGCTATAAACAGGGTTCACATTTGAAGTGCATTTGTACTTCTGCTGGTAGGGAGAAAGTGGAGAGCAGTACAAACCTCAACATTCCTGTTCATTGCGATACCTATTGATGTTACCAAGGTCAGCCAGAGGGACCTAAATCTGTTTTGTTTCTGTAAGTCACATGGGGCTCTACAGTCTATTTTTTCTAAATCCATCAACAAGAGTTGGAGCCACTATGAAACCTTTGGATTCTTAAACATGTTTTACCTTGATCAGAATTTGCATTTGTAAGGTAACTGTCTTTCAGGGCTGTTTCTCAGTTGAACACCACACTGAGGTTTGGATCCTGTGTTGTCACTGCTGCCTCCTGCTGTCCTGCATATTGACACAAGAGTGAGGTCACAGTTCTGAAACCTTTCTGAACTGGGATTTAGGGATGTCCAGTTAGAGATGGGAAGAGATGCCTATCTAAAGTGCAATTTTTAACCTGAAATAAGTTTTACATGCCTGTCCCTAAATGGCCTGTTGTAGAGGAGCAGTGAAGTATTTCTCAGCTGTGAGGTTATTTCTGATCTGTAGTTTATATAAAAGAATCTGAGTGTCTCCTTCATCTAAACCAATTATATATATGTTTATGCATTCCTAAAGTTTTTGGGATATATCCATAAAACTTTATTGCCCAGGAGAATCCATTAGTCATGTTCTTTTCAATCAATAATCTTACATAAACCACCTGTCTGTCTTCCATGAATGTGTTGCTGTTGCATTAACTAGAAAAAAAGCTTTAAGTTTTTGACTAAACAGGTTGTGCAAATACATTAATAACTTACAGAAACATCTTAAAATATTCACAATGTCCATGCATACATTAAAGCCTAGAAATACTTTGGATTTAACGATATCGATAATCAGAATCCTGAAATTTTCTTTCTACCTTACTTGACTTTTTGGATAGCAGTTGTATGTGAAAATATTTGATCTCTAAGATGCAAGGCTTGAACTGAAAAGTGCTTCCCACTGTGTATTAAATATCTCATGTCTTGAAATTCACTTTGGGTTTTAGCATCTACACGTGGTTGAAAGTGTGCTTTAATGCATCTGACATTCTTTAGTTTTTGGAATCATTGTTGACTGTTAATCAAAAATACAGCAAAAGGCATGGAAATAAGTACCATCAAGAATCAAATAACATATCAGAGTTCAGCAGCTGGCAATAGACTGATAAAGGAGACATGAGCTGTATATGGAATGCCCCACCCAACTAGGATGCTAGAAGCTGAAACATTGTCCCTTTTGTGTTCTACCCTGATTAAAATTTAAAGAGAGCATAGTCAAATGTAAGCAGTTTATTTAGGAATTTGTAATTTAGACTCTTTTGATATGCATTAAGATCAAAGCGGTCTGTCAGCAAATGCTATCTGAAAGGAGAGACTTAAGAGATAGAAATACCAGTTTGCTGAGGGAAAATCCATCTGTAAAATGCAGCACTGCACATGAGATCGAGTGTGGGATGCAGGAAGAAAACATGTTGGGTCATCTGTTTAACTTCTCAAGTTCAACTTTTGCAAAAACTGAGACTGATCCTCTGCTGAACCTTGCTTTGGTAACTAATGGTTCCAGTGGCACCTTTGGATTTTGGTTTGCTTGTAAAATGTTCTGGACTGAAAGAAAACTTCACTCGTTTTGTTTTGTTTTTTAATTCACTCATATTTTAGCTTTTCACAACATTAACCAGAGGCAGTTGTGCTGGCATAATCAAGAGTAATCAAGAGTTGGGAAAATTCTTGGATGCTTATTGGGAGGCAGGAATCTCTCTAGCAAACTTTACTATCACAAAGAATGCATGTAGAGCTCCCGTGGTGGAAGACAGAGATTGAGATAGCATTTTCATCCACCTGATGTCCAGGAATTGCGTGATCTTTCTGCAAATGTCAGTGACTTACAAGAGAGAGGAACAGCAGGAGCCAAAGCTATTCTTTACAAAATGTGTGTGTGTAATTCTCCTTGTGATTGAGTCTTGCAGTCACAGATCTCTGAAGAGACGTGCAAGGATTGCAGTGGTGTGTAAGTGGTTGCTAGAGCAGATGGTTTGCTGAAGACTTCCACCCTGTCTTTCAATAGATTGTCTAAAAAAGTTAGAATTTTACTACTTTTGACATTCATGGACATTGGTATACATATAAACTGTGAGTACCATTTCTAAATGGTCAGTGGGTAGCCAGGCATATTCTGCCTATTGCTGATGGTGAGTAACTCCATTGATCCTACTAATCCTGGGATTGATTAAATTCCTGCCTTAAATATATGCACTGCAGTGTTTTATTGTGCTGCAGAAATTATACTGGGGAAAGCTGGGTGGATGTTTTTATACTGATTTCACAAGCCTCTTTCCAGATAGGATAGCTGCGCTGGAGTGAGCTATCTTTATGCCTAAATATGCACATGCATAACTATGTTGGGGGGAAAAAAATAAATATGGCAAATGGACCTTGAAATTTGGTTTCACCTGTTCTCATAAGTCATAGGCATTGGGTTGGTTATTTTGTTTCTCTGTACTTAAATTCTTTATAATATTAGGGATGCATTTTCAAAGCAAAAAGTGACACTTTTTATAGTAACTCTTTTCTGTCTGCAAGTAAGTTGAATTTCATCTGACTAGATTATTGCATGTTTTGTCCAGATTCAGCAACCATTTTATCCATTGTGTTTCTCAATTACTGTAAAAAAAAAAAAAGGCAAAGAAAATTAAGTTTATTTACATAAGCTATCATCGGAAGGAGCACCAGTAATGTTCCTGTTTCTTGCTGTCCTGAGAAAGAACAAAGACAAAAAGTTCTTGGAAGCTGTAGGTACAGTGTTGTCTTCACAGGGGTTCTCAATATATCCCTGGTTGCATAACCATTGCCTTCCTGGCATTTGTAGTTTATTAGAGACTTTAGACATATGATATAAATATGTTAAGTATCTGTATACACTCATTAAAAGCTGTCAGTTTTGTTAAACACAGTGTTAAATAACTCCGTATTTAGGTTGTTAGTGGTCACTTTCCTTGGAGTTTTATTGTCCCCAGAAGTATAATCTTTTGGACAAAGTAGAAATAAAATGGCATTGGTTGTGTCAGTTCATTATATGATCCTATACTCTTTATTGACATTTTGATGGGTAGGATATGTACCAGGCAGTTTGTCCTGTGTGATGGATATCCTTTTAACGCTCCTGTCTTCAGGCTACAAGACAGTAGCTGCTCCTTGAATAACAGGTGATTCTTTATCTCTTGATGTTGTACACAATCCATAAATGAGAGAAAGTAAACTGTGAAGTAAATAAGTAAACTCAGGTGCTGAGGTGAGAGGCTGCACTGTCAGCATGATCTGTGGTGGAGCACTCCAGCCTGCTGCCCAGGGGCGTTTCCTGAACGGGAAAGACCTCAGGGAACTCCACGAGGAGGTGAATAGGTTGAGGAGTATCCGGGAGTCCAAGAGAGAAACAGATTACAGGAATAGCACTCTACCTTCCCTGTGAGAGGCCTGTTGGGCAAACAGGGCACATGACACAGGAGATTCCCTGTCATCTTTCCACCTGACTGAACGTGTGACTTAAGGGATAGGGAGCAATGGTGACAAGTTCCTGCCTGTTGCAGCAGTTGCATCTCCTCTGTCACTTCCCTACCTTCCCCACTTTGTGACTATTAGAGTTTTAGAATTACAGATGTAGCTATTGCTGCATTTCTGAGAAAAAATATCAAAAATCTGCTGAAAGATCTCTAAAACTTTGGAGCGTTTTATGTATCAATCATAATTAAAATGCACAGAAGACAGTCTTAGAAAGATTGTTTCAATTGTGTAAGAAGCCTCAGGTAACACAAAGTAGCTTTATACTTTAGCAATTTTATCAAGTCTAGCATAATAATAACTAGATATATTAAACCTTGAGCCTTGATTTAAGTCATTGTATGCAAAATAGGTGCTGTTCTTAGCTGTGTTTTAATAACATGCCTGCCAGTACAAAGCAGAGGTCAGTGAGCAGGATGGTTTCATTTAACCTTGTGGGACATGGTGGTTGGGATTAATGCTAAGAGTGAAGCACACTGTAAACAAACCACTGGAGCTATCGCTGTCCTCGCGACATTCTCAAGAAATGCTGCTATTGGTAAATTGCATACAGTTTAGCTAGAATAATTTGTTATCTCCTGGCTAGTTTCTGATAGCATATATCAAAGTAGTATTTAAATTAAAACCAAACATGTTTCTCCCTGATAAAAGGCACACTTAACCTCACAGCTTCTAGAAAAATTTGTCTGTCTTTATTGACTTCTTGAGTTGCACAGCTGTAGTGCAGCTGCTTTCATTTAAAGCTGCAGGAACCCAAACCACTTTCTCTCTTCAAGTATTTGAACATAATGTATGTTCTTGTCTCATCAAAATACAGCAAGCAATCCTTAGCTTTGGATTTCATATTTGCATATGTAAGGAAAAAAAAATCTTCTGCTTCTCTTCCTGTTACTTAAAACTTCTCTAGGTATGTATTGTCAGTATTTTCCATCACTAAACTGCCACTTCTTCAAAATTAACGTTTTAGCTTCTCAGTTCATTCTTTATTCTTGCTGCAAAAACATTGTGGATGTGAAGTACTGCCTTAAGTGTCATCAGCTTTTTCTTTCTAGAGCTGCTGTGCAATGAAAATTACCAGAATCTGTGTAATCTTCATTACCGCTGTCCGGTAGCAGTCAATACCAGCTTAGTTTTGCTATTCTGCCTCTTAGGAAAGATTGGCAGGAGGGTAGACATCTCGCCCCTTCTCCTACTTTGTGCTGCCATGCTCTTTCCTGCCTTTCCTGTAAATATACATACCTATTTGACTGAAAAGTAGGAAGAGCACACAATAAATAACTGCTCATTGACCTCACACTTGCTCAGCCTAATGGATGCCACAATTGACCAGTGTTTTGCAAATGTGATAAAGGAAATAGGTGTTTTGGTCTTTTAGAAACTGATTAGGAACAGATACTTGTAATTATATTTTTGTTTTGTGTCAGTAATCTGTCATCTTTAGAAGCTGCTGCAGATTCAATTGCGTTGCCATAACTTTGTGTATACAGAATGATATATTTGTTGGTTTACTCTTCCAGTGTATATATACACACTGGTTTCCTTAGAAGGATTTCTAGCAAGTAGAAATTCTCATGTAGAATATGCAAGTAAACAGCAGGGTAATTTTCATGATAATGTATGGTAAACAAATTCAATGAAATTATAAGCAGCTTCTAACATGTGTCTGTTTTGGAGTGAAATGGAAACCGTCACTTACTTTTAACATCATGCTCAGGCAGAACTATGTGGGACAGAATGCAGAGGCTTGAAATTTTGGTAAGGAAATAATGCCAGGGATCAAACCAGCAGGAAACATATTTCTTGTTTCAGATGGAGTTTCCAATTATCAGTTTATGTCAAATAACAGTGTATTAGAAAACCAACTTTGTAGACTACTTATTAAGTAGGATTCTGCTTTACTAATACATGCACTTAGAAAAGGTTAAAATATTTGTGAGAAACCTGGTCATAATAATCTTATTTTTTTGGAATCACTAATACTGTTGCTGAATTTTTCTGAGCTTTCCACATGTCTAGTCTTTCTTACTTTTCCTTCCAATTTGACAAATGAGGTCACGGAAAAGCAAGCAATTCTAAAAATGATAAGTGTTTATTTATTGTAGGTTTAGTAAGTATATACCAAATATGCTCCACATGCTTACTGTTGCTGATACGGAAATTTGATGCTGGCAGACAATCTCTTTGGACAATCAGTATACAGAAAATGGGACTTGGGAGGGAAAATCTGAAAGCTAACTATGCACAGTTTCATATTTGTTGTAATACAGTTGGTAATAACACTTTGCCCTCCATTGTTCCCATAGTTGTCAATCTTCCTGTGAGTATCCTAAAGAAAGAAACGGACTCTCAGGAACGTGGAGAGTAATTTGTAATTGGGCCCTGTACATAAAATTCAGCACTCAAGAAAGCATAGAAATTACTCCTGAGAAGGCTGTCTAGGCTAACTGACTGGCATAATCATTGTGTGCTAGAGAACCTGTATAATATGTTTGATTTGGATCACAAGTTACAGCTTGAGATACGAGTTTATACTGAGGGGAACAGAAAACTCAGCAGGAAATTATTACTGACTGCTTCTGAGTAGCAGTTACTGGAGAAAGTTTAATAATGTCTTCAAATTATGGTAATACTATGAAATCATACTCAGAGTCGTGCTACTGGGCTCATGTTTTTTCCCTGTATAAAGGCTCAAAATATAGGTCTGTCAGTCACATTTCTTTTTGAAGGGAATTCTGTTAGCTACAGTAAATCTGGATGCTTGTTCATGGCTCTAAACTACATCTGTGTCCCTCGCTGATGACTTCTGTGGTTTTGCTGCTGTTTGTTGGGCTGCCAGCTCAGTCCGGCATGGCTCTGTCTGCAGCCGTGAGAGGTTCCATGGGTTTTGCATAGATTCAGAAAGGACTCAAGGGAAACAAATCTATTCTTAGAACTGGCTCTTTTAAAGACTATGCCTTACAATTTAAAATCAGTGCAATGAAGATCTGAATCTACTGACATATTCGGAAGCAAGTGCACACATCTGGTTTTGAATTCCTACTAGGGAGAATCATTAAAATAATCTGTAGGTCAGATAACAACAGTCAAACCGAAGAAAGGGTGGAATGTATTCTTCCGCATATCTGTCATTTGTAGCTCTACCAATTCTAAGCCAGCTGGTGTAGAGCAATTACTACACAAGTGTCAGTACTAAGTTGGAAAACCTTCCAAAACACAAAGAGAAGAAAAATGGTGAGCATTTTATGCAAGGAGGAATTAAGGCTACATTTGGTGTGTTAGAGTTTTTAAATTAGGCTCATATGCTCCAGAGTACAAGCTTGTTTAGCGTGATGTTCTGCTATTGGAGCATGGCTTGCCTGGGCATTAAGCCCTGGCATGAAAGGCACTGGAATAATTTGGAAATTAGGAGAAGCAAATGGTGACATAGTGGATGTTCATTTGTGCATAGACCTTCTTAAATGGCTCCTATGAAGAGGCTGAAGCAACGTAACAGAAACAGCTTTAAAGGAGAACAGTTGACCTTCCCAAAAATGGAACTGGTAAATACAACAAGTATCAAAGTGAATTTTTTCTTCTTTGATAGATTGTCTGGTTTTGTCATGCACATAAGAAATGTGTATTTCTTATGTTGACTTAAGAGTTTCAGATACACTGTATTTTTCAAGTAACTTAAGAATTTTTAAGTGACCGGTCTGCCAGCACGCCTCAGCTCTGAGGACAGCAGTTTTCAGGCTTATTTGCCCTTAGCCGTCTGCTGAGACTTCATGCTTTCTTTTCAGGACATATATTGGTTGGCATGTTTCCCCTTCTTGACTTCTGTTACTGGTTTAAACCAGATGGGCCACAGGTAATTAGTTTGGCTCATGAAAACTAAGTAGGCTACTCCATGGCAAGAGCAGATCCCGTGCTTTTCCCTATTTGGAGAGCAAGGACTGCAAAGGCAACAGCTGGGATGGGATATGTGTATTAAAGAAGAGTGCCAGTCCTTAATGTCCTGCAAAAAATTCATTAGGTACAGAGATACCATTCTGCTTCCTGATAAAAATATAGCAAGTTTTCACTTGTCAGCCTGTTATAATTCACAGTCCTCTAGTGACAGGAAACACTCGAATTGTATGAAGGAGCCACTCCCAGGGCCTTTGTGTTGTAAATCTGTAGCTCTCAGTTACAATTTTCTTGGTTGAGTTGTCTAGGTTTTGTTGGTTTTAAAACACCTGTTTTAATTGTTCCTATCTGAGAATCTGGTAAAGAGATTTTTGCCATTGAGAAAATTTGAACACAGTCAGTAATGTGGTTTGTGTTTTTCAGTTGAGATGTTTGTTTATTTTAAATTGTGATCTTTTCTGTGGACGAGGGACAGATAGCCCTTAGGCTCTGAAAACATCTGAATGTTACCATTCCTATCATGAAATAGCCAAAGACAGTGCATAAGTGGGATTTCAGGTTTTTATTTCTGAATTTAAGCTACTATTCAGAATAGCATAGTATTGAAAGGTGCAAATAAAAAAAAAAGTCACGAAAATGTATAACTACATTACTTTTACTAGAAGTTTATCTAACAAGATCTTAAAATCTACAAATGAATGGATGTCAGAACTGGGCTCCCAGACGACCTACACCTTTAGATGGTTCTCCCTAATACCCAGCCCAGGTTTGCTAAAGTAATTATCTTGGAATATTCAGACTATTCCAACTCATTACAAATGAGCTACTAAACCATTGTGTTTACATTAAAATTCTCCTTTTTCATTTGCTCATTCTTTTATAATTTGTATCTCTTGGGCTGGTGTTTCTCTGACGTATTAAAAATAAGGTATCCTTTTATGTTACTTAAACAAAATAGGATTTGGAGATATTAAGAAGATGGACTTTCGTTGAGAGGGGAAGTAACCCCTTGACTTTGTCTCTGCCTTCATCAGTTCAAACACTTTAGTGTGTGAAATTGGGAGAGTGTTCTCTGAGTAGAACCAGATGAAAAACCATGACTGGAAAAGTGTATGTGACCAGAGGTGATTGCACTGTTTTTATGGAATTACCTTTTATTATGACTTTTATTTCTGTTTTCAGAGGAATAAGACTTTTGTACAGAGATTGTTAAATAAATAAAAAAGCGGGGAGGAGAAATTTATGCTAACTTGGCATTTGTGTTATTTGTTTCTCCTGAAATGGACTGACTCTAACACTGTGGTTCAATAGACAATTTTGGTTTTGAAATGTACAGTCCCTGATTTGTCATATTGATCTGAGTTTGTAGGCCACAAGATCAGATACTGTGTTTGGATCATGCTTCACCTCTTGCAACATTTTGTCCTTAGAAAGGAATTAGAGAAAAAGAAATCTGTGTTTTGAAGGCTGGTGAAGATATTTGAATTTACAGTAAGCATGTGCGTTTTCTGAAATGCCTGAGTAACGTGCATGTCTGTCTTCAAGAGCCTTCAGCTGTTGTCTTGTGAGGATGTGCTCACTGAGGGAGAGAGGTCAGAGATGGAGAACATGCTGTGCTTTTTGCAGTCTGCATCCAGCTGCATGGAATTCATCCCCCACTATGTAGTAAATCTGTTTTTGTCTACCTGTGGATCTCTCTTTTGTTGGTTAAACATTCAGTATGGTCATGTTCTTTTGACAGCAGGGATTAGATCTGTAATTACTGTCCATGGCTTTGAACAGCAGTATTGTTTCAAGGTCCTGTTGTTGACTTGACTGCTTCATACAATGCTGTTGTGGACACCCTAATTCTGTTCTTAGCCTGATTTCTGAGGTAACAATGTGTCTGTAAGCTTTCTCTTACATTTTTCATCTCTCCACTAAGGCTTCTTTGGTATTTGACCAGTTTCAAGACAAATTGACGTAGGCATAGAATTTTAGTCATCAGGTCCCTGTTACTTCATGAAAATATGCAACTGGACAGGTGAAGATCACATCCCTTTTATTTCCTTAAGACCCAGCTGTAAGAGGGCATTGTAAATGAAACATCTATAGGACACCAGAAAATCTAGGTGCAAAACATCCATGGAAACCAGGATCCATGTAGAATTGTTTTCTAAGTACTGATAGTGGAAAATCACTTCAGTGAGCTGTCATCCTGAGAGTTTTGAAAAACCTAAAATGAGAAAGGGTAGTTACAAAACTGTCAAGAGGATTTTTTCTGAGAAGGAAATGGTTTCAGATTGAACTTGTTTACACATTTGACTATTTCATTATCAATGCCTACAATTGTGTGATGAGCAGGGTGGACATGTAGCTCTTCCATTTTCTACGGAACAGACTTCATGCAGGAAGAAACAGTGAATTTTTATTCAGTGATTGTGCATTAGCTGAATTCAGTGGTCTGTGTTCATAAAATGCAGTAGCATTATACTGTAATGCTCCTATCTGCAATGAAATGTGAAAACCAATATCTCATGGTGAAGAAAGATCTGCAAACAGTTGCTTTACAGAAAATTATACATGGCAAGGAAATTAAGTCATTACTAAGAGGCTGACTTCTGAAATAGAATCATAGTGGAAACAGAAAATCAATCAGTTTTCCATTATGAAGGCTATTCAAAGATGTGAAGATACAGGAAATTTCTCTTTTATAAAGGAGGGCGAAGGTGAGGTAACCTGACGAGAATGCAGTTTGAACTTGCAGGGAAGAGCAGTCAGTTAAAAGACCTTTTCCCTCTTTATTTCGTTTTGAGAGTAATTGTAGTGAGACAAGAAGTAATTGAGAATGTAGATTCATTTGAAAGTAAATGAAAGCAGCATGAATTGTTGAAGTATTTTTTCCAGTCTTTCAATACGAAAGACCACAAACTCAAGACCTTACAGAAATACTTACCAGTGAAGCATTAATGGGAATTTTGGTACATATGACTGTATGTAATTTGGAAGATTCGGGTAAAAAACCTTCGGGCCGTGAAACAAACTCCCCTGCAGTTATTTTAGACATGAGAAGATAGAATAGTATAAAGAGACTGTGGAATTCTAAGCTGTATATATGAAAATACCAAAGAAAACAGGTGGTTTCTTCTAAGTCTGTGATGTTGTCCCAATAATAGGGGTTTTTTTATATACATATGGCAGTGTGCCATTGGGAAATGTTGACAAATTCTCAGGAATATGTGCAAATAAGACTTATGCTCTCAGGGGAGTCGTTGTTCTGTGAGTTCTGCCAGGTTGCCATTGCTCTCTTACTTGAAGAGGAGAACTTGTAAAGATTATGCTGTATTCCTAGGCTTTTTACAGGAAGGATTTCCATGGACGTTGTGTAAGGCAGCTTTGTCACTGTTTTTTAAAAGGAGAATATGTCACAGAAAAAAAAATGTCCACTTTATGTGTCCACTTTAGGTAAAAAAGCAATGAACTGGAAAGTAAAACTCTGATTTTCTCTCTGCAGTGTGTTTTTGTTCTTCCACCCCCTTTCTGCACACCCAGCAGTCCCATGCCCTGTTTTCTATCCTTAGTGTTAATAATTCCCCTGGACTGATAATTTCTACTTGCTTTTGTAGAAAGCTAGCTCTCTGAATTCCTGATGTATGGTGCCTTATCCCTTAAATGTTAAACAGGAGTGACAGACACTTTTTATATTCATTCCAGATATGTATTTTTACAGGGCTAAGTCCACATTTCTTACACATTTTAAGAAATATGTTAAGATACTATAAAGAATAGGTACTATATCCATTAGAAAGTCTTGTTGGGCCAAGGAATTTAGGTGAGCGTTTCCATTTGGCTGGTATTTTAAAAATATCATCCTACAGATTTTTAGAGAAAACAGAAGATTGAAAAATATGGGATAAATATCATTCCAGTTTAACAGTTGTTTCAAACCAGAAAGAAGAAAAAAAGACCTTCGTTTCTTTGAGGGATTCTTTTCCTTTTCAGTAGTAAGTAACACACATTCACCACAAAAGTGTTAGTTTAAAATATTATTTGTATAAGACAGAGGATACAATTTGATCTTCTGTTTACTGTGGAATTTTATATCATCCTTCTTACTAGTGTCTGAGCATTTTCAAGTCACTCTTTAAGTGACAGAACTGATACCTGTCACACTTTTGATGTCTCTTCTTATGGAGATTTGGTTATGCACTTCATAGTTTGCATTGGTATAGTCTTGCTTAGGTACTTTCCCTCCCTGAAATGTGCTTGCCAGGCAAATAAACCTCATACCCTGTACTGAAAGTAGACCATGAAGTGTAAGATTAATTTTTGATCCTGAATCGTCAATCAGAAAAGTAGGTTGAGTGATGATTCAAGTCTGAACACTTACTAGCTTTGCATCTGCTTTTCACCAGAGCATTTTTCACTGCCAGAGAAGCTCTTTCATGGAAACAGGGAAAGCATATTGGATAAAGAAGACATAAAAATGCAATATAATTCCTGGTTGCATAGGTTGAGTCATAATATTGCACTGCCACACTGAAACTGCCTTGAAAGGAGCTAAAAGTGCCAGTGCTTTCTCAATATCAGTACAAGCCAATGAGACTGTGAGATGTTGCCTGAACAAGTTAAGGCCTATTTAATGTAAAAAANTTTCACTGCCAGAGAAGCTCTTTCATGGAAACAGGGAAAGCATATTGGATAAAGAAGACATAAAAATGCAATATAATTCCTGGTTGCATAGGTTGAGTCATAATATTGCACTGCCACACTGAAACTGCCTTGAAAGGAGCTAAAAGTGCCAGTGCTTTCTCAATATCAGTACAAGCCAATGAGACTGTGAGATGTTGCCTGAACAAGTTAAGGCCTATTTAATGTAAAAAA
>VYZQ01043679.1:29075-45133 GCA_013400655.1 Mystacornis crossleyi
CCTGCACCGCGGAACGGCGCTGCCCCAGGGAGCGAGTCCTGATATGGGGACAGTCCCGGGAGCTGGAGCTCCAGGGCTGGGACCAGGGGCACCGGCTGTGCCACCTGGGGCATCCTTTCTCCATCCCATCTTCGTTCCTTCTCCACTCCTCCTGCATCATCATCCTTCTCCCAGCTCTGGGAGGGTTTCAGGATCTTGCGAGAAGAGTTTGGGTCTGGTTTTGTAAAGGGCCTGAGAGGAGCCCTGGCTTACTCAAGACCAGTGGAAGTTTTAAGAGCAGATTTGCAGAGCAAACTAAATTGTTACTCTCGCCTCTCCTTCTGCAATATCTCTTAATCTTCTTCATAAAGTTTTAAAATGAAACAAGCCATGTTAAAAAAAAAAGCCCAAGTGAGAGTGGAGTCTGTCCCAGTTTAGCAGACTGGAAATATTCAGCAAACTGCTTAAGTTATGCCAAATTCTCTCCAAAGACAGTGGGACTTAGGCTTGAGTGTTTTAGCGAACTACGGTAACTGTAAATACAGGCTCTTTTTTTGGTCTTTATGGAGATTTAGGTTGGAACCTTAGGAAAAAGTTCTTCATCCAGAGGGTGGTTGAGCACTGGAACAGCTCCCCAGGGAAGTGATCACAGCACCAAGCCTGACAGAGTTCAAGAGGTGTTTGGACAATGCTCTCAGGTATATGGGGAGATTGTCGGCGCTGTCCTGTGCAGGGCCAGGAGTTGGATTTGATGATCCTTGTGGGTCCCTTCCAACTTAGCATATTTGATGATTCAATGATTCTGTGTATATTTTACAGAGCTAACAAATGATGATGAAGCTTCTGCCACTTCACTGACTATTTTGGAAATGGTATTCAAAGTTTAGAAGAATGACAGGCTTTTGACTTAAACTTGGGAAGTATTACTTTCATGGACTTTGCATATTCTGTGCCAAGTCTCCTGGCTTTCTGTGCTGGGTTTCTCAACTAAGTAGTCAATAGAACATACCTACCCTTGACTTAAGTTTACATAAATATCAGAATGATTGGAAAACCTCAAATTTGAAGTATAATAGCTGTTAAAAAATTATTTAGGTTTTATCCTTGAGTGCATATTTTCTTGACTCAGAACAATTCTAAAGACATGAATCAAATAGTTCTGGTTTTGTTCCAGTGAACATTTTCCCAAAGTGCTTGAGTAGAGCAGAGCTGACTGGTGGTACTCATTGAACTGGTGAGTGGTGCTTGTTTATTTGAAGAGTGCTGCTGTTTTAACACTATACATTAATGGACAAAGTATATTCACTGGTGTTGGGTTTTTTCTAAGTTGGAAATTTATGCCCTTGCCACTCAGATGGCATTCCTTTGTAATAGAAGTAGTTGAGTTACAAAATTGCCTTGGAGAAAATTATGACAACATCCATTTTAACCTGTGGGTTTCTTCCTAAGTTACACATGCAAATTTCATTAAAGTTACTACCTGGCTTAATCTATAAAGCAATCCAGCTTGCCCTAATATCTAATACACATTATAATTACTTTTTATGGTTTTCCCTTCAGGAGTAATCACAATCAATTTACTGAAAATGTGTTTTGCTGGAGTTTGCATCAGGAAATTGCTTTGCCTACAGACATCCAAGTTGCTATGACGTTGTTTCAAAGATGTATTTATTATTTTAATTCTTGTAGAACAACTGTAGTTTGCAATTGCAGTACATGACAAGCGGATGACTGTAAAAAAACATGAGGTCCACCAGCAGGTTCCAAGAGTGAGGATTTGTTTTAATTTGTTACAACTCTTGTAGGAAAGGAATGGGATTTCTCCTTCCTATGACCAGTATATCACTGGTTCTGAAAATTCAAGACTTCTACAACACCACTATGCTTCATGCAGATTACTGACTTGTGCATCTCACTCATGCTTTGCTGTCTCATAACATGACAGGCATGCTTATGTGATTTAATCTGCCCCACTTCGTAACCTGCATTTTGTTCACCTCTTTCCTTATGCCGTGGAACACAAAGTGTCCTTGTGAACTGATAAATGAACACTGTTATGCTCTGGTGATCCACACGGCACATATTGTTGGATGTAGAACTTGCCCACTGATCCAAAAGGGATAAAGGTCAAAATATGTGATTTTTCTGTTTATTACTTGCATCTGTCACTGAGCATCTTTTTGATTTTTACATTTAAGATGGAACGTGAGTGGTTTTAAAAGCATATCTTGCCTAGACAAGGGTTGGCTTCTAATTTGTGGATCAAATAGCAGTTTCTGGTATTATTGTGAGGGTCTGGATTCTCCAGTCTCTCTCCTCTGCTCTCTAGAAGAAACTTGTACAATCCTATAAGTCTGCCTCTTAAATGGCAGAGATGTACCACTGAGTTTGTAGCTGTTAAATTACATTTTTTCTCCTTTTCTCTTGTTTTGCAATGTTCCCCCATGAACACTGCTGTCCCAGATTATTTGGGACAATAACCTGTTTCTCTCATGTTAATGTGCTTCAGAGCCCTCTGGCTGAGGACAGGGTTCTTCTGGGCGTAGCTTCTCCATTTGAGTCCAGTCCCGTCTTTGCAATGTGATTAAGGTTGCCTTATGCTGCCTGCTGTTGCTATTTGTGCTGCTATGTTGAAATTACTAATTCTCTTTGAAACAGATTCAGTGTTTTCAGGCAACTTGTGTGAATTAATTGTTTCCATCTTGAATGATTGAGGGAAGTCAATAGCCTCTCTGAGTCCAAAACAGACAAAATATACACCCCCTCACCCATGAAAATAAGGTCGATATTAATCCAGTTCTATATTTTGTAAATCAAGAGTAAACAAAAAAAGGGGAAGTAAGAATGGTGTTTCGTATTTCATACCAAGATATGCTGAAGGCATAACTAGACTTTTGTCTAGAGAAGGTCATAGAATGGATTTCTTCTTTCCTCTCCCCTGCCCAAAGAAAGAAATGGATCTGTTTTTGTCTAAAGAAAACAGGTTTTCTTTCTTTAGTCTTCCTTAAGTATGGTATAAACTGAAATTGTTCTTTTTGAGGTTAATAAAAATATTATCTTGGGTTTATACTTTTCTATTAACAGCTGTACCCATCTATTTATTTAAGTATGCCTCAGAGAACTTAGTTTTGTAACTGTCAAAACCAGTTCAACAGCCCAAGCAATTAAAGGTTTTGTAAAAGCTTTTAGAGTTCAATTGATTGCTACCTAAGGCGATTTGATTAGTCCACAGCCCTTATAATCACTATTGTAGCCATGCTGGAAATGCTTGTTTGGTAAGTATGCTGTGGAAGTATGATTCTTCCCACTGGCAACCTACATAGCATTGAATTTATTTTTTTCTTAGATGTTTATTACAAAAATGGCACTGAAATATATATATTTTTTTTGCCACCTCAGAATGAAAGATTTTTCCCCTGTTATCAAATGGTATGAAACCCAAAGGAGAGAATAAGCCCGGTTATTGTGGTAATTTATCTCTTCCTGTTTGTTTTGGTCTTTTTGAAAGGACAAACCAGCCAGGAATGTTCACAAAGAAAGAATTTGATCAGTTGGCCTCAGCAATAGACGCCTTCAGTCTCATGACATACGATTATTCAGCACCACATCGGTAAGACTCCATCTGATATCCAAAAGGTCATTGAAGGAGCTGATTCCTACTTAAGTCCGTTAAATCTACAGTACAGGTTCTTTTTTTTTTTCCTAGTTAAGGGGATAGTGTATTGTAAGTTTATCAGATACTGTAGTTCTGGGTTAGTAATTAAAATAGATGATTTTTCAACAAGCTGCTAACTCAGTACATTTTTAACAGCAACGTGTATCTGGGGTTTGGATATTACGAAAGACTTCGTACTCAAGCTGAAAAGGCATCCTTTTAAAAGGATAACCTGACACTCTATTCCAAGCCAGGTTCTTTTGTTTTGAGTTATTTAGCACAGTTCTGCAGGATAGGTACACTAATAATCTCCTAATAATAACATTGATGAACAAATTAGCTTTAAACAGTTGATACATCATTTGCCTTTAAATATGAGCACGGTTCCCAGCAACACTGCTCTGCTCTATTAGCATGTGCAGTTTTAATGGCACAGGTATCATGAAGGCTTTGAGCAAGATAATTAGTAGGGAGTAGCAGATGTTGATATTTATTAGACTAGGATATACTTCTCCTGGTGCCGTGCTAGTGAGTGCCTTTTGTTGTGTCAGTGTTCGAGGGAAAGCTGCTCTCCTCTCCAGTGAGGCAGGAATGGAATGAGGGCAACACCCTAACGTGACACACATGACAGTTTAATTACTCTGTGTATTAAGGCTATTCTCTTTTTCTTCATGTAGCTTTTTGTTAGATAATTGCCTTTTTAGGTTTTTCCCCCATATATAAGTGTCACACAATCTGAAACTTGTCTTGCTTGCCAGTCACTAATTTTGTAGTTCCTTCTGTAAGTAAATGATGGATTTTGTCCCTGTATATTTTGTCACTTTGTAGTAAAAACATTGAGGATGATATTGGAAAGCAAATGAAGTCATACAGAGTTTGGAATTATAGTGTAGACACTGTGCAAGGCCCAGTGACAGTGGGCTAGGGGGAAATCTTTTCTTGCCCACTAAAAGGAGTTTTATGTCCCTTCACCTTAGGATTGAATCAAAAAGTCCAGAGTGGGGCAAGCATGTTTTGTGTATCAGCACTTCAAGCTACTGAAAAATGTGCATTTAACCTTGATAGAATTGTAAGTTCATCTTCACTGATTTTTGTGTGCCATAACTTGCTCTTTACAATTACACTGGTCAAAAAGAGAAGGCCGAGTATGAACATGTACTTTTTCTGACAACCTGTTTGATTTCTGCTAACTTGACAGACCTGGTCCAAACTCCCCCCTTCCCTGGGTACGAGCTTGCGTTGAAGTACTGGATCCTGATTCAAAATGGAGGAATAAAATACTTTTAGGACTGAATTTCTATGGCATGGACTATTCTGCTTTGGGAGCCTCTGGGGAGCCAATCCTTGGCAGCAGGTATGACTTCTCTGGATAATAAGTACTGCTATATGATATAGTCTCACAAAAATTAAAAATTCACAAGTATTCTTGTGTAGAAATATGTTAGCAACACAGAAATGGCAAAAGTTATAAATCTGCACGTGAAATAGTAGCTCACCAGTTAGAGTCAGACCTGTAACTTCTCTTCCCTGTACAGAAATGCAGATAGATGGCACCGTTATCCTGTCAGAACTCTTATGCAGAAGTGGTTTGTGTAGTTTTCCCCCTTTCCTCTATCCATGTTTGTACATGCAGGTTGCCATCTTTGTGTTAAAAATGTTCTGCAATATTCTCTTACACTCTGTATCATTTTGGGGGTTCCTGCAGTTGCCCTAATGACTCTTTCTCTCATCTCCTGAAGTTGTTACCTGTTACTTTGAAATTTGATACTGGTTTCCAACAGCAATTTGCCACCAAATTTCTTTTTGGTAGAAAAAGCTGCAGTAAACTCACTTGGAGATAAAAATCTGTAACAAGATAAAAGAAAGTATTCCAAATCCCGCTTGAAATTTTATATTGATTCTCAGAGGAAAATGGTTGTTTTTTGTTTTGGNTCACTTGGAGATAAAAATCTGTAACAAGATAAAAGAAAGTATTCCAAATCCCGCTTGAAATTTTATATTGATTCTCAGAGGAAAATGGTTGTTTTTTGTTTTGGGTAATAACCACCAATACTAACAGTGAGCTTTGCAGAAAATACAGTCAGGGTATGGTACATCAAGCCAGAAGAAAGACAAGAAAAACACTGAATTTGACAGGAAAATCAGGTTTGTTCAGAAATTTGTTATTAAATTATAAATTAAAATAAAGCCACGTAGAAACAAACCAAAAGCACACAAGGTGATTGTTCTCACTTTCACAGGTTACTAAGTTCATTACCCCATGATATTTGACTGTAATAATAAATTGCTTTTTAGACACTGAAATACTATCTGAGGTGGACTGTGTAAGGTAAACCTGAATTTTTTTATGTCCACGCCTACAGTTACACAAATTGGTTTTTTCTGTCCACGCCTACAGTTACACTCTGTTACCGTTGCACCTGCTTCTGCTCTCTTCCTGCTTCTCCTTTGCTCTTTGCAGGGTTATAATACTGTAGACACAGTTTTCTTCCAGTGCTAATTTGTGTTTGAATCTGACTGAATAACAGAAAAGGGGAAAATAAAGCCACTGTTTACAGTGAAAGGTATTTAGCAAGTATTTCAGAATGACTTTTGTAATGTTAGTTGTGGTTAGGCAGGAAGAATACTCAAGAGTCAAAGTACTGTTGTTTAACAGACCTAATTATACAAGCTCACTGTTGTATTTACAGCTTCTTTTGCAAGTGGAGTGTAGCACTATCTAGCAGTATAAAAGGTTCTTACTTTTTTCTGAACTGCAACTTTTGAAATTGAGTTTCCACTTGAAAAAACACTGTGCACTAGGATGGCATCCATTTTACTTTTCATAGATTCTTCTGGACTATATCGTATTATTAAGTCATGTTGCTTTTTAATTAATGGCAAAAATATCCTAGCCAAGAGTCATGTATGATTACTGTAACTTCTATTGAAAGTGGTTGTATTTACATGTACATAGAACAGTGGTGCCCAGTATGGGACAGTATCCTTTATACAGAGAATAGTTCTGTTGGCATATTTTTCACTGACAGATCATGAGGTTGTAGTTTTCCAGATATTTACCAGAAGCAAGATTCTGGACAGAGTTTTTAAGAGATTTTGAATTTATCCATAAAACACATCAGTTTTCCCTTTGCTGCGTTACCTGTTGGTCAATGCTTATGTTTGTTTTTCCAGAAATACAGTTCTGAGCATCCACAGTTGTGTATGTCGTGTAGTAATGTAAAAGTAGAATAGATTCAAGGTAAAATACCTGCAAAATAGGCCAAAATTCTGCCATAAAGAAAGCAGAAAAAAAAAAAAAAAAAAGGGGGGGGGGATTAGTGTAAAATAAGCTTTCTGCCACTTAAGTGGTATCAGGCCATTTGCAAGGAAGTCCTTTGACCTGCAAAAAGTGCTGAAGGATTGATTCATGGCTCTTTTAAGGCAGTGTCCCTATGTTGCAGTGATAGTGAAGTTGAGCTAAAGTACTTGTATTAAAATTAATTTAACATCTATTCAGTTAACTGCAGTCTGGTGTGTGTCAACTTCTTTGTTGTAGATTTCTGCTCAAATTTTTGCTAATGAAATTTATTGCAAGTACAAGTCTCCAGCATGTCAGTGCTCCTTGGCAAACAGTAAGGTGCACAGTTTCTTGTTGAAGCATATTCACTGGAATCTGATCTTCTTTAAGAAGAGAGATGGAGAATTGCAAGATTCAGTGGCAAACTGTGTATTCTCAAGTTGTTTGATGTCAGTGTATTGTGCACCTTAATTGGTTTTTAGTAAAGTGAGTGCATAGAATTGCATGCAGAATGCAGAAATCTACCCTAGTCTCATGTTTGTTTTTCTTTAGGTTAGGAATTATGTGATAGAAAGAGATGCTGAACATAGGTGGATTTCATTCACTGCATATTTTTTTCAATGCAGAAATTAATAAAATGACTTACACTAGAACTCCTGTTTACATAAAATATTATTTGGCAGTGGTTTTTTATTGCAGAATGTAATCTAAAGGTAGAAGTACTTGCAAAGATATACTACCTTTCCATGTAATATCCTGTTTCCTTCATACATACCATAGGAAGCAATAGGTATATATGTATATGCTTGCAGGTATATATCTATATAGATATATCTCAGGAGTAAATGAAATGCAAACAATTTTTATCTTACAGCAGCACAGTGTAGTTTGTCCTTGAGTGTTGTTACAATAGGAACTACAATTTATATTTGCAGCAACAATTTGTTTCTTAAAGCTCAGTCACAACTATTACTTATTAATGCACTGAGTCAATCACAGAGATTATTGCACTTTCTGATGCTTTAATCAACCAAGTACTGTTTGGTTAGCTGCAGGGAAGCTGCATTCCTATGTATATTTCATTGTGACATAATTTTTACAAAATCCTAAGCTGGAAATAAAGGTTTTCTGTTTGTGATTCCCCAAATCACCTGTAGTGCTTCTGGCAATGTTTTCTGCCCTCTGGCTGTCAAGAATCAGGTGTCTGAATTGTTCAGATGCAGTCATTCTAACTTTCCACTGTATTAAAATTCTGTCAGATCATAACCATCTGGTGCTGCTGACTGGCTGTTCTAGTGATCACCTTGTTCCAGCATGTCCTCTGCTCACACTGTGACCTGACAGTATTTCCTCTTCACCTCACAAGCGTATGTCTTGGGTAAATAATTCTTCAGTATACCCTGAAGCTTAAGAAATTGGTTAGCCTTTCTGAGAGATCTTTGAGTCCTTTTTGAGACCTGCCATAGGTCAGCAAGCCTCTCAATCTCATGAGCTTCTTACTTCCAGTGTACTTTTTCTGTCTTTAGCTATCTGTTCTACAGAATCTCTCTTAATCATTGGGACATTACATTTCAGCTGCAGTTTTATTTTACCTTCACGTGGGAGGTTACACAGCAGCGTAGGGGTGTTTTTCATTCCACGCCATCTAGAATCTATATCCATTATGACCTGGGCCAAACGGGAACTGATGAACTTCACTGCTAGCTGTGAATTAAAAGCAGTGTAAATCAAAGGCTATCATGTGGCAATGGTGTCGCTTATGTTTAACAAAATTCTTTGTTGAGCATCTCCCTGCTAAGTTTCATGTGATAATGTTATTTTGTCCTTTTTTTTGTATATAGTGTAGAAAGAGGAAAGATACATCTCTAATGTTCCACCTGGCTCTGTGTAACTTTTGAATATATTCTGCATTCAAGCTACTTTTGTTCCAAATGTAGCCATTGAAAATAGATACGTGAATAACTCCATTATTTTGAAACAATGCTGTGTGTGCTTACCTTTCATTTAAAATAATCTGAATTAAGAACTTTCATGTTAATTTTAAACATTTAAGAAGATGGACATAATAAATTGCTAGCTGAAGCAAGAGAGAAACTAATTTTACAACGCATTGTGCTGTTCAGAGACAGAAAATAAGATGACTTGAAAGCTATGTGAGGCTGTAGAGTTCTACTTAGAATTTCACTGGCTGCCTGCCATTCTGTAAGTAGCAGGTCATAAAATGTGGTACTTAGAAACAGTTAGAGGTGAACTTTTCCTCTGAATTATCATGGCAATGTCTTTATAAGCAGCAGTTTAAGATTTGGGCCAACTGTGACTCACGATTTTGTCTTATAGATGTTAGGAAGAAGGTTGTTCCAGGAACTCTTTTACTATTTAAGCTGCAAAGCTTTTACAACATTTCTCTTCATGCTGTAATTCTCTCAGGATTTCTATTACTTCCCTGTATGCCAGGATTCTGTATCCTGATTTAATCGATTTTGTTCATAGTTCATGGGATTTTGGCGAGATACTAGTATTTCAAATAAACCAATGCACCCATTAGCTTTGTAGGACTGAACAACTTGACCTGTTGTCCACCTCTCCTCTTTACTGAAGAAACTGCTAAGCTATTTCTTCTTAAATTGTACTGCTGGGTCAGATGGTAAAATCATGGCAGTGATAAGAGGAAATTACAATTGGGCCTGGTATCAGAAATTATTTCTCTATTACAGATGTCTAAATATTTGAGGAGTATTTCAGAAGTTTTATTCTGTTAAATTTCCTCTGGAATATTCTGGTATGTGTCTCTTCCATGGTATATCTGTCCCTCCCTCCCTTTAGGAATGGAAGGTGAGTTTGAGCTGTTAACTGAGAGTGTAAGACTAGTTAATTCATGTAAGGTAGACAGAACATTTTACAAAGTAAAATTATGGGTCGTATTCCAGCTTATCCAAATTTACCTTAGAATGATAAATAAAAAAGCTGTTATAACTGTTTTTTATGTAACACATTCTTGTTTCTTTTGAAATGAGGGAAAGGTGGCTTTTGTTTATTAGACAAAAGATTGGTTCTCAAGTTCAGTTGTACAATGGCATTGGCTGTGGGTGAGTGTGTATATTTCAGTGAATCTGCTTTAAAAAACTGGTCAGTTGTGATGTACATTTTAAATGGTGGGCGTATTACTGTGAAATGTGCTCCTCTCTGTCTCCCATGGTGTTTTTTAATAGTAAATTTTCTACAGGCAATATTTAGGCAGTTCAATATTGACAAAATAATAAGGGTATAGTTCTTTACTGTCTTGTTGTTGTACTCCAACCATTAGAAGATAGCATGATGAAATTAGGAAAAATACTTCTGTGGTTTACAACCAAGAGCCAGAAACCTTTACCGTAAGCTAAATTTACTTATGTCCCTAGATTTGCATGTGGGTGTTTGTGCCCGGTGTAAAGTGAAAGAAACTCATTGCTTTGGTAGCCTTATTTGGGCTTCTGAGATCACTAACTGTGACCTAGAGCTCTGATTGAATCTCTTCAGATGTACGTTGATTAACAAAGAACACAGAACAGATAACACCATGTGTGTATCCAGATCACCCCGCTATGAATCCCTTTGCTCCCATTGCCCCATCCTCTCTGATGCTCAGTGCAGAAAGGATAATGAGCAATTTTGCCTGGTGTCGCCTGTCCCTCACAAGATACTCCTTGTGTTCAGTTCCACTGCAGGTCAGCTGGGGATGAGTGTGAAAAGGGCCTCCTGACAATGCTTAGTGACTTTATACAAGTCAGCCTAGAGCTGGCCAAGTGCACTGTGCTCACTTGTTGGATCGTGTGCAGCGTAGATTCCTCTGGGAATCTACGGATTCTGAAGGTGCGGTGTCCTCTTGTGGAGCCAAAAGACACCAGCCTGGGTGAAGCTTCTCAGCTGCACTGGGACCTGCCCACCACTGACGGGGTGCATGGGCTAAGGTGCTGGCTCCAGACAGCTGGATATATTGCCCTCTTATTTCTAAACAGGGAGAGTTTCTGACCTTTTCCTGAAGGAGAAAAATAAATATAGATCCTGCAGTTTTAGATTGATTGTCTATTCTCTTTACTAGAAAACTGACAGTAGTGAGATCATTTATATTTTTCTCACAGAGGCATTGTTTGATGTGTAATATATGCTTGGGGTTTTTTAGCAGACAAGGTTTTCTTTTAAAGGCAAGTAGCTTGGAGTTTCCCTAATCTTAAACTGATATTTCAATCCTCATTATCTAATTTTAACATTAATCTGTTCAGTGAATTGAATTGCTATGATTGTTGGGGAAGCAGTCAGAATTAAAATCAATATATGGGTTTCTGTAGGCTTGTTGAAACTGATCTGAATATCATCAGCATAGACTTAAAAGTTGAAATGAACTTTCTTGGTAACTCAAATGTAATTTCAGTTGGTTGAATTTATAGAAAGACAACTATATACTCCTTCATTTGCTAAAGAGCACCACGTCCAAAGCTTTATTTAGCAAGCTCTGAAACATTAAGTAATTCCTGATAAAGCACAGCTCTTTGCTTTTTTCTTTTTTTGTGAAGTTATGTCCTTATTACTTGGCTATGTGTATGCTGTGAAGCTCACTGCCATAAAAATGGTGCTGGGGACCCAGTGCTTACACGATGAGTCTTTGGGGCTTTTTCCTTTGAGGTGACTCTGGTCTGGTCCTATGAGCTGGAACTCATTAGCAGTTCAAGTGCCACTCCAGTTGTTTAATCCAAAAAAAGCATCTCTTTGATGCACTCTGAGACTGCTCCACAGTGACTAAAAAACCAGACTAAAGCATGGTGCTTGTAAAAGTTCCATCTTGATGTGAACTGTAAGTTTGATACAGGCAGAATCACACAACCTAAACGCTTTCTTTCATTTTGACACAATGCTTTTAAACAGTATGATGGAAAAAAAGGTAAAGTTACAAAACATTCTTTGCATATGGCAGTGGAAAAATTCTCTAAAAGCATTATTACATTTCTCAAGACTTTTTTTTTTCTGTGCACAGTCCTTTCAGAGGGCAACAATGTGCATATTTATTGCAATTCCAGAGAAAAGTAGCAATCACGGCAGCAAAGTATTCAGAGTGATCAAATTACCAACGGAAGGACTCAATAACTGAGTGAAGAGCCAGTGTGGAAATATATAAGATTTAGGAATAGGTCTGAAGCCTTGAAGTAGTACTTACAGGAAATAGTAATGGAGCATATAGCTATACAGTCTTTGAAGTAATAAAGGTGCAAGTGTGTTCCACAACATTAACAGCTTTTGATTTGTGCAAACAGCTTGTTTATACTTGGAATTATACAGCAGGTGATTGAATAAGGTTTCTGGTGATAACATTCAGTAGTGATACAATGTCCAATAAATTTTTTCTTTATGATTTTATGAGCTGTTTCAGTATATTGGTAATGCCAGCAAACAGAGTGAGTTTTTTCCAACCTAAATTAATTCATGTCCACATTAGGAAAATGGATCTAAAAATGTTGAGTAGTAAATTTTACCTAAAATAAGTTTTTGGATTTTGGGCTCTAAAAATAGGAGAGTTGCATTTCAGAATGTTGCTGGAATGCAGTGTTGTTCATGGCTAAAATGGAAATCAAGGCAGACTCTGATGCTTCATCTACTTTTAGAAAAAAATACAGCATTATGAAAATTATTACAAATTAGATACTTGAAAATTCCATGAAATTTACAAGATTATGCCCAAAATATATCTATGTTGCCTAAATATATACCTTAGTTACCATATATACCCATATAGTTAACCATTTCGTACAGTTTTATATATGTAATTTTCATGTTCAACCGAAATGTTGGTTTTATTACACTATTTTAGGAAGAAACTGTCTCTGAAAAAAGTAAAAATCTCTCCATATACTACATCTTTGTAAACCTTTTGCAAGTAGCTTCTGCCTTTTGTTATTTACCTGTTTTTAAGGTTTGGGAAGAAAAAGAAAACTCCTCTAGAGTGGTATTTCCTAAAGTGATATTTTCTAACGTTCACGGTAACTGCACTGCCTGGCTTAGAGCAGGTACATCCACTTCAGTGCTTGTGAGTGAGGACATTGAGCAGGTGAGAGGGTCAAAGAGGAGTCTGTGAAGTTCTGTGACCCAGTTTGTGTGAGACTGGGGATAGTCCTACTGCCAGCCTCTAATACAGGATGGGGGTGTAGATGGCAGATGGTGCCTGCAATTTTCAGTATAAAATCGTTTACTCCAGGGGTTAAAACCTAAAGGAGGTTGCCTTATCTTAAGGGTTTCCTTGTATTTACCAAATTTAGAGACATTAGTATGATACAAATTATTTTTTCCCCCCTGTGAGTGAAAGCAAGTGTCCCTGAGTCCTGGGCTTTGAGCCCCAGAAAATTAAGAAAAGAAGGTGTTTCCACCTGAGAAGTTGTTGTACACTGTTCACTTGGAGCCATAAATCCAGAAAGGTAAAAGTCAATGAAGCTGTCGCTTTCCATATTCATGCACTGCTTTGAATGTGTTTTAATGGATAAATGTGCAGTTACATTTCACTGGATTCTCCATTTTATAGTAAAGAGACACTGAAAAGTTTGAGCAAACTCAATATAGAAGTGGAATATATTTTACTACTGACAGCAGAAGTGAAGTTAGGATGCCTATTGCTAATAATAATGTATTGAATTGGTCCCAGGTTTAGCATTTGTGGCTTGTAAGCATACGGAGAGAAATCGAAAGGTCATGCATCTTCAAGGGAGCCCGTTATGTACCAAGCCTGCAAACCAATGTGGTCATTGCAAACTGCCATTGCTGAGCCCTCACTGCCCGGTGAATACACGAGGAAAGCATTGTGGGGAGCATGGTGCCTCTGCTGTCAGCACCGTAATTTGGAGTTATAAATATGATGTGAGGGTCTCATATCACCTTGATTGCTGCTTACTTACAAATTAAAAGTCTTAGTTTCCTCAGAATGTTAACCTTTCTTTTTGTGGACACTTAGTCTTAGCTGAGTCCGGGCATTCTTGTTTAGTTTATCCTGGCTTTGTTTCTGTATCTGAGTTTGCATATTGAAGGACTCCTGAACAATTGTCTTTTTGTTGTTGTGTGCATCCTTGAGAACATGAATTAGGAGACAGGAGAATGAGTAGAATAGTTAGAGATGAACGGTAAATTGTTTGTCATGTGTCATTTCTCTTACAGTTGACCCTGAAAACCAGTACTATAAGCATCTGTATGTGTAAAGGGGGTATCATCTTGCAAAGGCTTAAATCTTAAGTGTCAGTTTCTCTGTAAGCCTTGTTTGAAGATGCCATTTATGGGGTTTTTAGAAGTATGAGTTGATAAGGGCAGCAGACACAGTGCTTCCATTTATAGGCATAGCCATTATGGCAGTATCTGTGGAATACTTTTTCTGATTTATATTCAAGAGTATTTTAGCTGGTTTTTTTATTCTTCCTCACAACTCTCTTCACGAAAGAAAACTGATGAATGTGGTGATGGAAACTGCCCACCAAAAGCAGCATAGTCTTAGGAAAACCAACTTAAGTCACCAGAAACTAAGATGCTTGCTAAATACAATGTAAATTTAGTCTCTCCCCAGATTAAAAAAAATAAGCCTGTACCTCACTGATGGTAATATGTCAAGCTTATAGGGAATTCCACCAATACATTTCAATCAGATCTGAAAACCTCTTTCCAAAAATGAAATTTTCATCTTGCTTCTTACCCCTAGAGTATTCCTTGAGAAAATCTATAAAGGGAATATTAAGAAGACAACGTGCCTGGAACTCTGTAGGTGACTGGCAGCATTTATTTAGCAGATGTACCAAGAATAGTTGAAAATCTGTGTGTTTTTAAAGCAAAAATCTGATACTGAATCATGAGCTTGCCTAAAGTAAACCACTGTTAATTTGCAACGAAACCATTTGCCATTAGTCTTCCGTGAAATGGTTGTTATCAACCTGCATAATAAAGGACTGTTGGCATCCATTATATGTACAGGAGTGTCTTTCAGGATAAATAGCATTTTATTAGAATCTGTTTTATAGCACCGTGAGAAAGAGATGTTTAAATAGGAGTGGATTAGGAACATAAAATCTTCGAGTGCATTAGTAGCTAGATTTAAGCAGTAGGGTGTCTGTGGCAACAGGTGAAACAAATTGTTCTGAAGAACTCAGTAATCTTGTACTTGAGCAGGAGAAGATACGGTTTTTTAGTTGCAGTAAGGAAGAATAAATGTCATCAGAAATAGTTGTAGTTTTAGAGCATGGAAGAAATTGACGTGGAGGAAATTACCTGGAGCTATTTGTTTCAAATGACATTAATGTGCATATTTTCACATGTGCTGCTCAGATGTGCATTCTAAATAATTTCCACTCACTTTCTCTAAGTTCACGGCACTTACTTACTAGAATTCCCTTCTTTGCATTGGACACAATTTGCAATCACCCTTCTGGTCTGCTACATGTTGAGAGCTTATGATCTGAAATTAGAACGTTTCTGGTACATGGATTTGATGGGAAGTTATCCTTAGAATTGTGGTGCTGTTATTTATGTACATTCTGTGTAGAAAAGCCCAGTGTCATTCACTCTGATACTTACGGAGGGTTTAAAATTTTAAGAATGAGTTATTTCCAAAATTGTTTTTTCTGTCTCCGTAGTGTCTAAACTCCAAAATGTCCTCACAGACCACTAGAGTAGTATTAGCTAATCTAGGGCATATTTGCTGCTTGGTTGTTTATATTTTGGCCATTGTTCTGAGTATTTCTTGGATTCTGGTGTTAAATTACCTGCTGTTTAAATATTTCTTTTCCTCCCTCCATGAGTTTGAAAATCTCTGCAGTTTAAGTATTTTGGCAGCTTTAATTTCTTGGGTATCTGAATTTTAGTAATAGAATGTTTCTTGAGCTGAATTTTTTTTAAATGATGCTGATTTATGCAACGAAACTCTTGTTCACAGGATAATGAATTTATTCCAGAGCTTATTTTTACATTAAAGTTTCAACTTGGAATCTTTTTTTTTATTATAATTAGGAATGAGAAACACATTTTGACATTTACCTATTTTAGCATATTTTACACATAAAACCTGCATCCAATGAAAAGCTTGTTCATGAAAACGAGTCCTCATCTGACACAAAATCACACATAAAGACAAGAAGAGTGACTGGGGAG
>VYZQ01043681.1:0-28903 GCA_013400655.1 Mystacornis crossleyi
AAAAATAGGGAAAAAAGATTGAAAAAAAAGTTTAACTTTTTTTCTGGTAAGGTTTAAAACTGCTAAGTTTTACTTTACCATTTATCTTCCTAGCAAAACAGGATATATTATGTCGTGTACAACAACAGAGCAAGCATTTCTTGCCTTCACAGAAGGAGATGTGAAATTCTCTTATAACAAAGATGTTGATGCTTTCTGCTATTCACCTTATTTTTCTCAATATAAGTTATTACATGCTATTATCAAGTGATTTTGAAAAGCATCTAAAACCAGTCAAAGCACTATAATAGATCTGACTTTTCTTGTAGCTTTCTTTAGACTATTTTTTTCTGAAGAAATGTGACCATTTTCTCATTCCATCAGTTTTGGAGTTATTCTCCACACTATCTGCACAGAATATCTCTACTCTGCTATCAGTGTTTCCAGCTGATGCTTTTCCTGCATTTCTCAACATTCATTGCTTCCTTCAAGTCCCATGGGAGACAGAGGCTTTCATTTAAAATCTGAGTTTATGACTTTGCTGACTACAAAAAAAAACCAAACCAAAACCCCACTAAAGTTCTGTACCTGAAAAGTAATAGCACCCAATTTATCAGTCTAATATACATACATTTAAAATCAGCCATATGAGGTCACCATTTTTTGTTGGGGGTTTTTTAATTTTGGGCAC
Source organism: Mystacornis crossleyi (assembly GCA_013400655.1). NCBI lineage: Eukaryota > Metazoa > Chordata > Aves > Passeriformes > Timaliidae > Mystacornis > Mystacornis crossleyi. The sequence goes on from VYZQ01043681.1 coordinate 671, forward strand.
TGACTACACTGAGTTTCCTTACATATATATTTATTTATTTACAGTGTGGCTAGTCAGAGCTTGGTGTTGAAGGGCTGACTGACTATGTCTTTGCTAACACCACATGTGACTTAATCTCCTCTGTCTTGTACCGTCAGAGGACTCTAAGATTTCTGCTGACCCAAACCCACGAAGATGTGTAAGAGAGTGGGGGGGTTTGTAAGGATAATAACAGTGTTTACAGATCACCTGATCTGTAGAAAAAAAGAGGACTAACTTCTGAGCCAACCAGCTCTCCCAAAGTTGTCTTTGATTTTCAGTCTTTTATATACACAGAACTGCGGGTACATCAACCCTGTAGGCTACTGCCTGTGAGGCAAAAGGCCTTCTGCTCAAAATCACACAAACTGTAACAGTGGCTCCAAAACTTGCAGTTTTGTCAGTGTGTCCATGAGTTCTGCAGGCTGTAGCAAGATCCTGGTGAGATAGGTTGCTCACTTCTGTTTGAAGGGCCTCCCACCAGGCACTAGGGCTGGACATGGCTCATTCAAGGGAAATTAGGCATCAGCTCCCAGACCTGGACAGGTTCCCAGCCACGGGCAGTGTGGTCATCCTGAACAACCGTGGCGCCCAACAGCACCAGAAGCACTGGCCACCTGTATTGTTGCCATGGTAGTCATGAGCCTGGACTTTGTCCCCTCCTGGCTTTCCCAGGTCGCACCCTTACTGGGAGCCGTGCATGGTGTCTCTCCCATCTCACCCATCACTGGTGGCATTGCAGCCTCTGCTGCAGAATGAGGTCTCCTCAGGACAGGTCCCAGATCCAGAGGCAGATGCAGTGAGCTGGTAATGGGAAGATGGCAAGCAGACCAGATAAGCTACACCCACAGGACCTGTAATCTTATGGACCCATTATCTAAAAAACCTTAGAGCTGCTGGTGATAAAGCAATACTTTTCTGATATCATCATAATGACAGATTCAAAGGGGTTTCTCACCTTCATACACTGTGCATGTATGCACAAATAGCTGGGTGGGTTATTTGAAAAGCAAATCCCAGGTTCTTTAAACTTTGCCTCTGTTTGTTACTATGTGAAAAATAAAACTACAGGGCCCAACCTACTGCTCTCTAATTTTGTCCAGTAAGGGGAGGTATTTTTGCATTTTGGAGATAAACTGTGGCAGAGCACATAGCAAACAGAAAAAAAAAAAAAAGCCCCAAACCAGTTCCTTGCTTTCCCACTTCTCTCACCATCCTCTAAAATGAAATTACCTTAAGATAAACTCAATTTTCATTATATAGTTTGGTTTTGTTCGATTTACCTCTGTGTCTTCAGAGTATTCTGAATTTCTCTGCATCTAGAAGAGTGAGAAACACATTCTGCAGACAGAAGCTGTAAGTGAAATTTTTTGGCTTCTGACTGGGTTTTGAGAAAAAAAATCCTCGAAACCAAGAAAGAAAACACAGAATTTATGAAACATTCTTCAGCTTGAGATAAGCTTAGTTAGCAATATAGTTAGCATAGCTGTACTGCAGCTATAAAAAGAAGGTAGCAGATGAAAAATGAAGCCAAATGATGCTGTCAGACTGATAGTTTAGGCAGGAAAAAAGGGTTTACTTTATCTTGATAAACATGATGTATATTATTGTCAAATATATAATTGTCTGGTTATCAGAAACAAGGAGGAAAAACAAAAGAAAGGGTCTGGATCACTGTGGATGAATTATAAAACACCTGGACAGGGAAAGGCCTCTAAGAACAGCGTGAATAACTCCCGTCATATTGAGTGAGGGCTGCCTGATCCAGGCAGAGAACACACATATAAAAGTGACCTTGGCTGTGATTTCCTTTAGAAATACCCGATGTTGATTAGTTTTAAGAGCACTGAAAACTGAAGGGTCTAAACTCAGGGAACTCCTATAAACCTGCGTCTCTCCCTTCACCTTACATACTAATACTCTCGAGCATCCATCATACTCAGTATCACCCACTTGTAATTAAACAGTTGTAGCTACAAGCAACTGATTTTAACAGCATTTTTAGGAAGAAACATTTTCCTAAAAATAGCAGAGGCCCAAAGATCTTAACTAGCAATTTGTATCTCTCCTTTTTCCCTCCAAAATGTGGTTCATACTCAGCAGAACATCATCACAGAGGTAGGCTGAGATAGCTGGCTTCCACAATGTCCTACAGCTTTTCAACGAGGTCATCAGTCTTTAAAGGAGGTCTTGGTGTGCCAGATTAAGGGTAGAAAGTAATTTAGCCTGGGTTTCCCATTTCAAACTATGCCAGATATGGACATCCAAGATTCTTCGTTAGCTGTCTTCTGGCATGAGCAAGAAATTGTCTGACTCCAAGGAAAGAACTGTTCTTTAACTAGATGGATGAGCTTTTCCCTGACCTGGGTAAAAATCAGGTAAATCTGAGCTGTGTGGGGATTCTTCACTCCTTGCCCACTCTGAGTTGCCTCCAACCATTCTCAGTTACTCTTATGTCTGTGTTCTGGCTTTTGTCGGTGCCACCTCTACGACCTTACCTTTCCTCCCTGTTCTTTGTTCCTACCATCTCTGCTGACTACTAAAGGAAGGAGAGACAAGACACTGTGTGCTCCAGGCAGCTGGAGTCAGGGTCCCTGGAGCCTGCTGGGACACACACTGGTCACCCTGTGTGCTGATTTTGGCTGGCATATTGCTGATTTCCTTCACAGTGGCTGTTATGGGGCTGTGTTTTAAATTTATGCTGAATACAGGGCTGATAATAAAGAGATGTTTTTATTACTGCTGAGCAGGGCTTGCACAGAGCAAAGGCCTTTTCTGCTGTTCATACTGCCACACTGGCAAGGAAGTTGGGGGTGCTTGGGAGGCTGTGAGGAGACACAGCCAGGACAGGTGACCAGAGGGATATTCCAGCTCATATGTCATCATGCTCAGTATATAAAATGGAGGGCAGAAGAAGGAAAGGGAGGATTACATTTAGAGTGATGCCATTTGTCTTCCCAAGTCACTGTCCTGTGTGGTGGCGCCCTGATCTCCTGGAGATGGCTGGACACCTGCCTGCCCATGAGTAGTGAATTAAGCCCTTGTTTTGCCCCACTTGTGTGCATGGCTTTTGGGGTTTTTTTTGTCTTTGTGTCAGCCCAGGAGTTTTCTACCTTTTACCCTTCTGATTCTGTCCCCAATCTCTGGTGTGAGTGAGTGGCTGGTTGGGGCTTGGTTGCTGACTGGGGTTAAACCACAGCATCCTGCCCAGGTGTGCAGCTGTATTTCTGTGTATGTCAGTTCCTGTTTTGCTGCTTGGGTCCTATTTCTCCAGGTGTTCAGTGAGCACCCATGAGCCCTTTTAGCTCAATCCAGCTGTTCCAGAATACTTGTAAAATTAGTTTCAAATTTTTTTCAGGTGAGCATGACCCTGGAANGCTGCCATAATAGCTGTTGGAGTCTTGACTGCAGTAGTAGTGGTGCACACCAGTGATTAGAGAACCTCTCCATTCCCTCCTGGTGCCGCTGCAGATGAGAAGCTGTCGATTTTTTCTGCTGCTATTACTGGTCATTATAAATATTTATACAACTTCCAACTCTGCAGCAAGCCCAAGAGGAATGAAAGTAGATTCTGTTTCCAACTTCTAAGTGTCTTTACACTTATCATATAAGAAAAGTTTTGATTTCTCCTTCAACATTTGCTTTTTATTGTCAGACAGTGTCCCATGGACATTCAATCTCCTGAGGCAAAGAAGCAAAGGAGAACAATCTTCTAAAGTTTTTAGCTGAATTTTCCTCCAGTTGCTAACTTCTCCTGTCAAATCTGCATCTGTTTGTATCTTATAGAAATCAGGCAATATGGCTGGAGAGGACCTTGAGAGGTCTTTGGCCTTGAAGGGATGAGCACTAACACTGCATTTCTGATGGGTATATGCATAACTTGTTCTCGGCAACTCGCAAGTAGATATTTCTCACTCTCTCCAAGAATTTTTTTCCTATGAGAATTAATCTTTCATGCTCCAGTTTAAATCTATGATTTCTTGTTCTATCTTCACTGAATGCTCATTCTTTTACTTTTTGCAGAAGCTGCCTGAACATTTCAGGTAATACTTAATACGCCCTCAGTTTTCTCATCTGTGTTTAACAACCTTCCTTCTTCACAGCCCAAGTCTTTCAGGTGCCTGATCCTTCTTGTTGCCTTTTTCTGACCTTCCCTGACAAACACAGTAAGATGGGCTTTTTTAACTTGCTGCTTCTTTATTGCTGTCAATGCTTGGCACACTTTTCAGTAATGACCAGCAAAAAACTTCAGTATGACTCTGTGGCTGGTCCTTCTGCAGAAACCAGTTTAAAATAGACTTTTATTCTGAGATGTATAAAATCAAATTATGAAGATAGTTACAGTCTTTGAGTTTGTTTTCTTAGTCATCCTTCTGGCAGAAATACAACAACATTTATGCATAAAGAGCTCCAAAAGTCTTCCATGTACAGACCTGCAAGTAGGAGGAAAGGCAATTAATGACCCATTTACGTGTAGAAAGAGAGGCAGGTTCTTTGTGAGGGAAATGAGCAGAATTTGGAGAAATGAGTTTCCAAATGAGGCATTAATGGTCCTAACCAGTGAGATTTGGTCCTAATGAGAGAGATTTGGGGGTTGCAGCATGCAAACACACAAGGTAATGTTTTGAATCTATATGAACTGTGTACTGAATGCTCAGTTTAAATTCGGCTGGTGAAAAGTGTTCAAACCCTACCTGGAACATTTTCTCCATGATCAGAACATTTTCCTTTTGTCACCAGAAAGCAAAGCAGGAGCTTCTGCTGGTTCCATACCTGTGCTCCTGACACATGTGATCACTTGGTGGTGGTTGAGGCAGATCGAGCACCCGACTAAATCAACCACCTGGGAGAAATGCTTAGAGCACTCCCAGGATTTGCATCACGTTGTCTCTTCCCCGTAAACATTTACTGTCTGCATTCCTCTACCTGCATTGAGAATTCATCAGACTGTTGAGAACTCGACAGATATATTCATTTTTTCCAGTGCAACTTATCTGCTGCCTGGACACAGGACTAACTTCCTTGTGCTGGAAAGGTTTTAGATGCTGTTTTCACTAAATAAAGTTTTCTGAAGTGTGAAGCTGCAAATGACATAGTAAGTTTGGATATAGTGCTGTTATCAAGATCAAGAGGCTTTTATACACACACGGTGTGAAGCAATCTTTACAGTCAGAGGTGACTGAATCACAGAAAATTATGGCTGGAAAGAGCTCCCACAGCTCAGCCATTTTACCTCCCACCCAGACACTGGATAAACTCTACCTACAACTTTCCTGGCAGATATTTGTCTTATGTCTTGGTAAAAGTCTCCTACGATGCAGCTTTTCACAGATTTCCTCAGGCAATTTATTCCAGTGCTTAACTATACTCAGTCATTTTCCCAATGTGTAGTTTAGACAGAACTTATCTGTAGAGAAGAAAGCAGTATGGTCAGAGAAAGGTAATATTTCTATTTATCTCCAGTACAGCTGCAATGAGAGAGTAACACACACATATCTTGAAAGCACTAACCTGGAGGGACCTGTGTATAAACATACGTGGACCTGAGCATGGCAGCAGCAACTTTGACCAGGAATTATGCAAACTAGGTGGCTGGAAGTGCTGAGCTGTGACATTTTACTGAAGTTCCTCCCTCTCTGGGCCATCGATTGCCAAGCCAGTGCTATGAAGTGATGCTTCCCTCCATGCACATATCACAGCTCCGAGCCTTCACCTGAGGCATCTCCTTTGGCAGCAAATGCAGAGCTCAACTCCCATTCTTCAGCACCAATTGGCAGGAGGAAAAAACTCTTTTTATAAATCACTTTGTTATGGAGCCTTTATTTGAGACGAGGAAAATTTGGTTCAGTGCCCTCTTTTGCCTAGTGAGTCCTGACTCATAACTTGCACTCAGGTGCCCTGTCTTCAGATTGCTCACAGTTTTCCCCTTTTGCAATGCCCTGTTTGACATGAAAAAAAAAAGTTTAATTGCACTGGAAAGTAAGAGTGTGACTTTTAGTATTGCAATTAGATTCTTTCAGTGAAGCTTGGAACTGTTGGTTTGGGTCTGGCCACAACGATTGCATCAATATTTTATGCAATATTTGTTTCATGCAAAATGCAAACACAAACTTTGGCTGAAAGAGCAAGCATCACCCTCCACCCCAACTGCTTTTCTCAGGAATCAGGCTTACTTTCTATGACTCACTCAGCATTTAACTTTTCCACACAGTGGAACAAGTTCAGCAGGTGAAGCAGAGCCTCCCCTGCCCTTGGTTACACACCCATTGGAAGGTGAGCAATGGTGGTTTTAATCCTTTCCCACAAAGAGAAGAACAAACCCTGTATCCCAGTTCTTGGTGATTGTTGCAGAGTGTTTAAAATATTTTCCATCCAGCTACATTTTGAAGGAAAACAGCAGCCTCCACTGGGCTTCATGTGGATCCAAGGCTGAGAGCTCAGCTTGACCTGGCCTGCCCACAAGGCAGGCAGAAGTGTCTGCAGGCGAGGGCAGGGGCTGAGCTGCACACAGCCATCCCCATGGACCCAGAAATGGAGTTACAGGATGGAGACCATGGGAGAAACCCCCCTTCCTTCATGGTGAAGTACTAACGAACACAGATCTTGAGGATTAAACAACTGGACTTAAATTTACTGCAAACAACTGGAGTTAAATTTAAATTGTCTTCCTAAGAACGTGCAAGAAAAGTATAAATCTAAAAACTTTTCATGTCCTAGTGATTAAAACTTAGCCTTATAATACCACTAATGTGCTAAGGGATGTTGACTGCTTTTAAAATTGTTACCCTGCATTTTAGAGATCAGGACACCAATTAATTAATGTAACCTTCTCACTATTCTTCATCAAAGAAATTTTATCTAATTATAGTAGTTTACTACAAACTTTTCCCCAGGGAGTTTCAGACTGTGGTATTGCTAGCTATGCTGAACTAATTAAGGATGCACATTTCTAATTCAGCCATTTGGGAGTATTTCAGAGCCTCATTCTCATAGAGTTTCTTATGTCTGTTGTTTTAATTTCTGTTGTCATGAAGTTAATTTTGGAAATTACGTAACAACCAGTAGAGAGAATCTGATATTAAAATCGGCTTGCATAAATGTGGACAAAAGTAAGAGAATTCACAATTAAGAGGTGAAGAAAAAGGCAGACTAGGAAAGCAAAACAACAGACCTCAGAAAGGTAGATTTCACTAAATTCAGGTAGTGCATCACAAAAATTTCATGGGAAGTTGATGAGAGGGAAGGTTGAGCTAAGAAGAATGGCTATCACTCAGATAGGATTAATAGGAAGGACAGATACAAAAACAATCAGACAGAACACAGAGGCAGCTTGCCTCCCTGTCATTTCACCACTGCCCTCAAATTCAAGAGGAAAAAGAAATGAAAAGGAGGTCATGTTCATAGTTGCAGAAAAAGAAGAATAATTTTGAGCAATTACAGACAGGATCTGAAAGACCAAGGCATAAAAGAAGATGTCAAATAACAAGAAATTCAGCTTTAAACAGCCTTAGTAAGGGAAGAACCAGGCAATAGAAACGCCTCTGCTTCACTTGCAAAACGGCTTGATATGGAGAAGGGCAAAACATTCAGTTCTTTCTTTTGCTTTGTTTTCCATAAAATGTTCAATGATGAGCAAGTCTGTAATAATTAACAGTCCAAAAAGTGTAAGATTTCAGCCTAGGTGAGGGATGGGATAGGGAGATCTCAGAAGGAAAAATTCTTATATATTTGATGTCTCAGCATGGCTGATAAATTGTTCAGTATGATATTTAAAGACAGGCTGAAGCAACCCCAGTGGAGAACATACAGGAGGGGAACAAAGGTTTAGTGAAAACACCTGCCCTTAGGAGAAAAGGAGAGAACTGGAGGGGAGATAGGGAATAATGGGCCTTACTAACAACAATTGAAAAACCGATTTTAAGTATCTGGGTGTTGAAAAAAAATTCTGTTGCTTGCCAAACTAGGTGTCAAGAGCAAATTCTGTCATTTCAACATTTTCTTCTTCAAGAGGAAAATTGTGCTTAAGGAAGGAGTAATATGCCATGTGTCCTAACTTTAACTTTTGACAGTCCCTTTCAATGTTTCTGTAGGGGTATTAAGGAGGCACAGGTAGGATGAAACCAGAAGAAAAGCACAAGCAAAAGTGTAATTCTCCATGATTCATTGTCACAATGGAAGGACTAGTTTTTCTACAAGGCCATCACTTAGGTTAAATTCAGCTTTCTACCTGATACAAGAGCAATTTTTGTTTTCCATGCTCACAGGGACCGGAACAAGAAGTAATGAGCTTAAGTTTTAGAAAGATTCATTTTAGACATTAGTAGGAACATTTCTAACTGTGTCACAAAGAGAAGGAAACAACTTCAGAGTCTCTGTCACTGGATGTCTTTAATAACAGTTTAAACACATGTAAATCATGGAATGGTTTACATTGTAAGTGACCTTGAAGACCATATGGTTCCAACACCGCTGTCATGGCCAGGGACACCTTCCTTCTAGACCAGGTTCCTCAAAGCCCCATCCAGCCTGGCCTTGAACATTTCCAGAGATTGGGCATCCACAGCTTCTCTGGACAACCTGTCCCAGTGCCTCACCACCCTCCCAGTAAAGAATGTCTTCTTTATAGCTAATCTAAACCTACCCTCTTTCAGACTGAAGCCACTACATCTGTCAGGGATGAACAACTGGAGCTGACTCTGACTCTTTTCTCCCTTCCTTTTTGCTGTGATTAGAAGCATTCAAAGAAAAGCAATTGACTGCAAATGCAATAAAAATAATTTTTCCTAACTCTAGAAAGTGATGAACCCTCCCATTAATTCATGGAGTCATGCACTTGCACAGCTTCGAGAATCAAATCCTCTATCACATCAAATATCAGTGATGTATGTGAAGATCACTATTCATCTGTATATTTTATCTTTGTTTCCAGCAGCTGTAATCATAATTAAATTCCAGCATTGCTGTTGTGGTTCATGTTAAAGCTTCTTGCTTTGCTGTGGCATAGCTGAGACACCTATTAGTCTCTGGTGATGTTAATTAAAGAATGAATATTGATGGCAGAGGACATAAAAAAGGCTTTGTTGTGGGAGAAAAAGAGCTATATAGAAATGCAAGCATTTATCAAGAGAAGCAGTAGCAACATGGAGAAAATAATTCCAGTGAGTGAACATTACAAAAGAGAGCTTCAGCAGATCCAGTTATTAAAAAGAAATGTCAGTGTCACCTCCTTCGACTCAGCACATGCACTACTGCCTGCTGGGATAGAAGGCTCTGCTCCAGCAACACCCTCATGTCTTTACATGTCCTGAACAGCCATCAAAGTGGCAGGATGAAAATTGCTGAGCAAAAGAAAACGTTCTGCTGAAAAATACTGACAGAATAAATCCTGCCAGTCTGGAACTGTGATACAGGGAACTACACTTGGGAAAGAGAAACATGCTTGAGAAAATGCAGCTGACATTTTTGAACCTGGAAACCAGAGGCATCCTCAGACACTAGTGATAGGTCCCAAAATAAGAAGCTGTAACAGCAGCTTATCGTCTGAAAAAGTGGAAACAGTCTGTGAAAATAAAATGGCTCTAAAGGAACAACAAACAGCATCATCTGTTTGTTGTTACATGTGAAAAAATGGAAACTCACAGCACCTACTGGCTGCTTGAAGTAGCAATGTCCTACACCTCCTTATTGCCTCCATGATCTAAAAGGCATTTTCATCCAAAGTGAAGCTACTGTCTCTGAGTACTTCCCATGCTTCACTTTTTTTTCTTTCCCAAACAGGTTAAATCCCACACAAATTTTCAGAGAGCATTTGGATGCTCACCAGGGATATCTGGCTGACTCCAGGCTCAGTGACGCAGATCACCTCCAAAGTGAGAACTCTGTGTAATTATTTTACTGGACTTCCTTAGGGCACAGTTTTGGGGGATTGTCCTTCCACCTCTGGGATGGCTGGGTACCCCTCCAGTGTCAGTTTGTCCTCTCTTTTGGGATGGTTTGGCCCTTTCAGAAATCTGTATAATTCACTTGATACAGTACCATACACCCATAGAAATAATCAATTGTGTGTCTACTGCTATATTGTTGATAAGTTTCTCCAGTAATTATATTTGTAATAGCCTGTAATGAAATATACCCCCGTTGTTGCTGCTACACAATTGGCTGCTGATAATAATATCTGCCATGCTAATGATTGATATTATGTTATTGATTGCTTATCATCAATAATTGCTTATCATCATTGATTGCTTATTTTTAAAGCTTGATATATGTATATCTTTGCTTTATTTATCAACTTGCTATTATTGATTCTTGAGCTATTTGGGCTAACCTGTAATAAGGTAGAGAAGTTTAGAGGATAAAAGTCTCCATATCTTTGTGTATTACGGAGTCCTACAAACCACAGCTGATCTCCACCCACNTCCCCACCCACCCACAAGCCAGGTCGCCCATTGGGTTGTGACATATTCCCAGGCATGTGCTTAGTTTCCCTAAGCATGCTCCATGGTGACACTGGGAATACAAGTGAACCTACAGGTAAGGACGTGACAAAATGTTTTGCTGGATGTACATGAAGCTGTAAAAATCTGTAACATCCTACTACAGACAGGATCACACAGGAGATTCAAGAAAGGGAAAATACAGCTGCATTAATCAAAAGGCTTGTCACCCACTGAAGATGTTTGAGAAGAGGCTGCTCTCTTCATTCAGATCTCTGATGTTGCAGGGTTCAGCTGCTGAGCACTGACCTACTCTCAAGGCCAGAAGCAGTGGGTAATCTGAACACTTGTCCCCTCAGAAGCTGGGGAAAAGGGACTGTTTACCAGAACCACCTCCTCTTCTCTGGCACAGTGTTGGTTTGTCACTGCTAAAAGTGGAGGCTCAGGGATGTAAAGCATTTTGGTGGTCATGAGCAGAAAATAATTGGCACAAGGTCTCCTAGCCTAGCCATGAAAAAAGCAAATTGATGGGTAATATTAAATTTGTACTTATCAAGTTAAAGTTTAAAAATTTAAACTTCATCATACATGAATTTGTACAGGAAATTTAACTTTTCCAAACATGTTTTGTTTCCTTATGTATGTGGATATTGTCTAGGTAATTAATATGTGTAACATAGATATATTGAATTTTCTCCTCATGCTACCTGGAGTCATTTCCATGGCTCCCAAATACAGCAGCATGAAATCAGTAGAGTTACACATAAAACTACCTCGCCCATCTTTCCTCCTCTGCCTTCAGTCGCCTAATTAGTTCAAACTGCATCAACTACAACCTGGTTTAACATGATAAAGTACCTGCTGTATGTCTCTTCAGGGCCACCTACATACCTGCTGTGAATGTGTTTGCTTTAAAAAGCAAGTGAACTGAGAGCCAAAATTAAACCAAACCAAGCAAATTCTGTTGCATGAATCTTCTGTTTACCCAAATATCTTCCTTCTAGTTGAAAGCTATTGCAAATTCTCCTCTCTATTATTAGCTTGTAAGATCTCTGCCACCATAAGACAGCTCCCCTGCACCCCCTTACATGCCCTTTTCAAAATTAAATGCATCCTGTCAGTGGTGTTGCCATCTGAGTTCATTAAGTTCATGCTGTCTCTGAAGTCATTGATAGAAGATATTACAACAGGCCGGGTGGGAGTGGATTTACAGTTCCTGCACTGCGTTTGGAAATGCTACGGATAAATTTTCACAGACTGTAATGGAAGAGTCACACATCTGAGACACTGCCTCCATGTGTCATCATGCATATGTTGGAAGATATGAAGCAAGTGGGGAGAAAAAAGCCTTTGAATGAAACAAATTTTTAATGAGCATGCTCAGGTAAAGATGAACAGAGCAGAAAAATCTGTCTTCTTTTATTTGATTTACTATCTATGTTACCTCAATAGCTGTAATTTGATTTGGGGGTTTTTATTGTAACTGATGCCACTTTTAGAAAATCATTAGTCTCTTTATAGGTTAAACTGTAATTGAGTTCTTCCTGCTTTCTTATCTTCAGTTCCATCTTCTATGCAGATGGTGCCTTTTCTTGTGAAAGTTAAGCCAATTAAATAGTTTTAAATATTTGTGGAAAAACTGACTGCTTATTTTCCTAGATGTTCTGCTAAAATAAAACTATTTTTTAAAGAGATGCAAATATCTGCTTTCCAGAAAGCTCCCTCTAAAAGCTTTACTATGGATTACACCAGATCTACAGGGCTCTATGTAGGTACAGACCCATCTGGAGCAGAGCCATGTGTGGAGTTGGAAGTAACTGCATTTAGTGCTTATTTCGAGTAAATCAAGTAAAACAAGAGATGAACTTTTGTGGGCTTTTTGGTTTTGTTTTTTTTTTTTACTTCTTGAAGTTGTGTCATTCTGAAAGGGAAGAGAGGAGGGTATCCTACCCAAAGAACTCCAAGAATGTTTATCTGAGGGAGGGAATGAGGTTGTGATTTCTCTTTCTGCTTCCCATCCTTTGAATATTTTGTCCATAAGCCTTTCCTTTAAACAAAATAAAAAACCCTATCAACTCTCTACTCTAGATTAAAAAGGAGACATAATCCACTTGACTTCAGTTGAGATGCATTGGAGATTGCAAAGAAGACTTTGGGAAGAAGAAATAAACACTAGTAACAGAGTCTGCTGAACTGGAGAAACTAACTTGAGTATAGAGTTGGGGCGGCATTTCCTAAAATCTCAAGCATTAGGCTTAACAGTTGGCAAGTACAAGAGGCAAAAAGAAATCCTTCTGACAGTCTCCTAGTTATTAATTTTCCATGATATTTAAAAAAAAAGATAGGAGAAATTAACTGAACTAGAATGTGTACTAGTGGAAAACATATTTTCTCTACTAATTGATTAATCTGACTGCATAGCAGTGTTTTTCAGTGCCAGCCACACAAATGACTGTTGATGGGAATCATTATGTCCAGGTTTGCACTTCCTTTCAGTGGAAGCTGCTATTAACATATAAGTGCCTACAGGAGCAAAGCTTTTAACCTTCCCCCACTATGACAGTTTGTCATTATGAATTCCATTTCAACACAGTGAGCTGAACAAGGTGCACAGATGAAGTGGGGTACAATTTACTTTTACACAGCTAATACATTGCTAATTACAACTAAATAAATATTGAAACAGGAATTTCTAATAACATTAACCATTACTCTCTTTTAAATGTGTTTTGCTGGAGGACAGTTGAGAACTGTAACCACAATTTCAAGTATAATGAAGCAGAAATAAAGGGTGTTTTTATTATTTTTAGCGCTCAGTAGTGAGGTGATTGTTTGCCTACAACAGGCCAATGCAAACATCCAGTAAAGTTGATGTTTATGCCATTAATAATAAAAAAAGTCATCTTGATGAACTTCTACACCTGAACTTACTTGTTTTAATTCTGGAAAAACTATAGAAAATTGAAAATCCCTACAGAGGCTTTCTAAATACCTCTAAAGATGTCATCATACCTGTTTGTTAAGAGAGCTGGAAAAGAATGACATTTCTAAAACTAGAAACATTCGCTGCTGGTACCAAACTAGGACCTCCTGTCCCTGCTCCTGTTGGCTTGTTCGGGCCAAGTCCCTCTCCTACCTTCCCCAAGATTCCACACCACAGCAATCCCCAGGTCAGCACATCTCAGCTGGGACCCTCTTTCCACAGCTATTTGTCCTCATTCAAGAAGCCCACTGCCAGAAACAGCATTAGGAGATTTTCTCTTGTCCAAAGGGAAATTTGCAACTGAGGAAGGAAGGACAGTGTAGCTGTCTTGCAACACCACAGAGAAGTCATAGTAGAAAAGAGATAGACCATACTGATCCCCACTAGAGTAACTTAATTTTAAGTCACCCCGACCCGTATGAAAGGGCATTGCAGACAGTACAGGACACATCTCTCCTTTCACTACTTGCCTTTAGGAAGTAGAGTACCTTGGGGCCCCCTCAACAGCCTGTGCAGATGTGCTCGGCAGCGTCCTTAGGCTGGGCATGTTCTGCATGGTGTGCTCTGGCAGGGCCTCTCCAGCTGTATTACAGGGAGGGCAGGAAGGTCTTCTCCTGAGAAGAGTCTTTTCCTGGGAGGCAATGCCTCTCAAGAGCCACACTGAGATAAAGAGTGAGCCTTTTGTCAGTAATGCATTGGCACTTAACCTCTAGGCCACTGCCTTCGTAGGCATGGTCATAAATACAAATAAACTTTTTTACAGGATGCGGCAGAGAGACCTGTGAAACCTTGAAATAAGGGGATGAGTTACCTATCCATGCTTGAGCATATCCTGAAAAATATAGTATCAATATACTATTGTACAGGGACAATACAGAGACTATAGTTCCTTTACATCATCACAACACATTTGGAGACAAAATATTGAGCTTGTGTTCTCTTTGGAAAATAAACCAGCTGCATCTCAAAAATCATTACACTCTGCTTATTTGTGCCTGGGTTTGTTGTCCCAGGGCTGTATCTGCATACAGATTAATACATGAGTGCCCAGAAGATTATCTTGTAGGCTTAAAAGAGAGGCTTTTAAAAAGCCATGTCCTAATTTACAATAGCAAAAAATACAGAGGAAACTACTACAGCCTTAAATGCAGTATAATCTAAGGACTTGTATGGTTTTTATCTTAATTTAGAGTTTAGATTTGTGATCTTTTGTGATAGATACCACAGTCTTCAACACTGAAAAGGAGGGAATATTAATTCTGCTGGCACAAGTCCTGTTTCACACTCCTTCTCAAGTCACAGAAAAACAGAGCCAAAACCTCAAAAAAATTTGGAATAATTCTTCTGAATAGCTCTCAGTTATTGTAGCCAATAATAACTACAGGGAGCAGAGGAGGGTGGAAGGGAGGCGCGGAAAAGGGAGTGCTCTCTAAAGCAGAGGAACACTGGGCGCCCTGGTGTTTCCCTGGCTTAGGCTGCCATCTAGTGTTGTGCCGGGAGCGGTGAAGGGCGCGGCTCTTCGGGGGCCTCTGCATCTTCCCCGAGATCGCCATCCGCCTGCGTCCACGGGCAGGATAAAACAGCACGGAACCACCTCTCCCGGGACAGCAGCAGGGGAAGATGTAACCCAGAAAGCTGAGGAAGAGCTCCTAGGAAATAATTTCTCAATATTTGCAGAGATTCTCAATATTGAAAAATTTCTAAATTAGGTTCTTCACGTGGTTGTTCACGTAGTCTCTGCTAAGGAGAGACAACAAAATGCAAACCCTAATCTTCCACTGCATGAAAAGGGGAGGTTGGCTAACCTACTGCTGTGGCACAGCCATTGCTATTGCATTTTCTTCCTCTTTTCCTTCCACTTTAATGGGAGTAACAGAAGGCCCAATTCCCAACTAAAGCAACGTTTTTATAGAGAGTCACCTCAGTGTAAAAATCATCACTGGGATTGTGCAAACCAAGAGTACATAGGACACAGTGTAAGCAGCCAGTGTACCAGTCACCAAGAGAGGCTATAAGCTTCTGAAATGGAGTGTACACTCACCATTATTTTTAGCATCTTAATAGCTTGAATTGTGCTAGAAAATCAGTTCTGCTTTGCTTTGGAAGAGAGCATTCCATTCCTTAATCCATTCTCCTACTCAAACAGGCGGGAGTTTGTACCTCTTTCATACAGTGCCATAATATGCTCTCGGCTGAGCGCAGTCCTCCAATTTGTTTGTTCCAAATGCTGCACACGGCTTTGAAGTGTTTCAGATTTTCTTTGCCCTGTTGTTTTAGCAGGCAGACAGCAGATACTGGGCACAGAGGACATTTCAGAAGCTCCTGCTGATCTTTAAGAAGCTGCAGATCTTTGAGTGAAGATTGTACAAACTGGAGAGTGATGTGACAGACTGCATTCACTGTTGCTCTTCGTGCTGGACAAGCAGTAATCCAGAGATGGAAAGGATTTTGCCGTCCAGGAGATCTGTCTGACACCCTTGAGGCGCCACATCATTGACATCCTTGTGATGCTTGAAGTTTGTGCAAGTAAAGGCAGCCACGCTAGCGGCTGTAGATCCAAAACCAACGTGCTGTTGGAGAACTGTGTGCCAGCACTTTAGCAACAGGATCAGACTTGTGAAGGAAGCAATTACCTCCCTCACAGGTAATGAATAGAACTGAATTAGCTGCTGGCTTTGAGAGGGTGGGATGAAGCTCAGGAAGAGATGTTTGTTCCTTATTTAAAATGCTTCATTACCAAGGCTACAGGACGACATTTTATTCCAGTCAGAATGCCTAGTTCACCCTGATATTAGACTAAGCAAAATTAAACCACAGCTTTAGGTCACAGATAGTATGAGGGATAGTCCATATTCCATAAGGGAAGGGAATGCAGAGGAGGGATTTTCCGCGGGGCTATTTAAGAGGGCTGGACAAGACCCTGAAGCCTTTTGTGACTTTGGTGATACTTCATGCTGGGAAAAGCTCTGCAGAATTGAATCTACTGGAATACTCTGTTGTGCAGCTAGAGCAAAGCTCTGCAGGTCGCCACAGGAAATAATCATAAATTATCAGCAAATCTGTAAACGGAGAGGGCCAGTGATGGGTGATAGCCAGGACAGTAGGCTAAGGATACCTCCCCTCCTGCATACACATCAGTGGTAGGAGTTACTATTACCTATTTTGTAGTACTAATTGTTTTAGAGTCAGGCTGAAAATCAGTGCCCTCCTCTGAAGACCTCTGTTCAGACGAGCAGTAGGCTCTGCAGTAACTATAGTGACAATGTTGACCATTTAAATTCTCAAAGAAAAGGCGAAGGGACTGGTTAAATTTGCTTATATGGTTCTTTAATTCCCTGCAGTATTTTTTTTATTTTTTCACTTGCTCCAGTTGCTGACTCTATCCACTTATCTTCTTGCACGCCTAAGTTTTGCGGGTTCTTCACTCAGAGTTGAGGTTTAAACCACAGTGGAATTTGCCAGCTGAAGTCCTGGGTTGTTCACTGAAAAGCTATGCAAGAGTTTCCTGTATAATCGACTGTTGATGTCTTCATGAGGAATATTCGTGACCTTGATCTGATAGTTTGTCTGCTCAGTCTGTGGTAACTGGCCTTCATTTCCAATTGTCTCACTGCCCAGCAAAAGCTATCTTGGAGATATACAATTTTATCCTAAATTATTAAAAAAAAAAAAAATCTAAGAGGATAAATTCCGCCACTCCATCTTTCAAAGCAACAAACCCACGCTTTTTATAGTTTTGAACATTCAGGGACTATCTCATATATAAACTCAAAAGCATTTTGAATACACAGCAATCCTGACTTCTGTGTTTTATTACAAAAACTTGTCAAAATTGCAGGCTAGAACAGAAACAAAATGTCTTTAAACTTATATTTCAGGGTCCTCTCACATGACAAAAGTAGTGGCCACATATGAATGAGGTATCTGAGAAGCATTTGCTAATGCTCAGCAAAGTGGCAAACTAGGATTCTGATCCTCCTGAAAAGGTGGCTGAAACTAAAAAGAAAGCACAGTTGATAAAAACTGCCATTTAGAGGGTAAAAAACTAAATGACACTTGTTTGCAACACAAATAAGAGTGAAGAGGGCCAAAACCCAACTGTAGGTGCATACATAATCACACCTATAAAGGCACAACAGTTTTACATCTACGCACATCAGAGGCGAAGAAGAAAAAGTGTTCAACTCAGACAGTCTGAGGCCCACACATCCAGCTTGATGGGTCACAGCACTGCAGTCTGACGAATGCTAAGAAAGGAAGCACAGCTGGAGCCACACTTCTGCTGAAGTTATTTATTTCTAACATGTTCTCCCATCTTAAGTACTTTTTAGACATATCTCCATTTCACAAATAAAGTTACGCAGGTTTTGTTATACAAAAGCCACAGAAATGGTACAGAAGACATCTCAAAAATAACCATGATCTCACACACATTGTTTACAGCAATACAGTTACAGTGAAATGCTCAAAAGGTTTCCATCCTTGACAACAGGAATTAAAAAAGTAAAATAATTGTAAGTCTGGCTTTTTGGGAGTACCTTTAAATAGCAGACTGACCTTGTTAACATTAATCATCTAGCATTAGATACATCTTAAAATTAAGTATTTCTGAAAAATCTGAAGAAATCGACTGATACAAAAACCTGACATTTATAATATGCAATCTGCTGAAACTTCAGTATACCATTTTTCAAAATAAAAATAGTGGGACAGCAGTACAGAAAGTCAGGCTTTCCATTGCTGTGTCTTGACTAAACAACCAATGAGACAACTTTCTTTTCAATACACAAAAAAAATCAGTCTAAAAACTGATCTGAGTGACATCTTTTTTTTAAAGTGCATTAATTATTTGAACAGTGCACTGATGTTTCTAACAGTTATCTTAAATACAAAAATGCACAGAACCAGTATAATTTTCAAAGTTTACAACAACTGACACCTAGAATTAAATCACTAATATTTCTTAATTTATAAACCCTTTATGTTTACGTATGTATCTTCTTCTGTGTACATTCTGTAAAACACAATGGAAACCTGGTCCTGGTTGGTCACTGCTTTTGTAACTTACATAAAATTATGTAAAAAAATATGGACTACGGGCTTATTTTTTGCCAGCTGAAGTACTGGAAACTCTCTTGGATTTAATGATTCCTTAGACTTTGAAACACACTCATCCATGAAGAAACCAAATCAATATTAACAAAATGAAAATCATACTGCATCTTAATTTCAAGTAAGTACATTTGGTACTAGATGTGCTCAGAACTTAATTCTGGAAGATGCACATATTTTCTGGCACAATAACTATTACTTTCAAAATTGTAATGGATTTGCAAGTGTACTGGCCACATACGAGGCTAAAGAAGAGACTGTGCCTATCTACAATCAGAAAGGTAGAATGATGACTACAAAACCAACGACAGGTAAGTAATAATGGCTTTAAATTGTAGCCAACACTACGAGCAACTAACAAGTTTGGAAGTGTGTGAACTACCTCTACAAAAACTGCAATGAGATAAGGAAATGGATACACTGGAGACCAGACAGACAAAGACTGGATAAACAGTAATGCCTTCATCTTTTTGAGTTCAGGATCAGCTGTGATGATGTGGTGTTAGGACAGTGGTTTTTGGTTTTGTCACTAACAGAACTAGAGATCCTTATTGATTTATACATCAAAGAGTCTCTTGCTGTGTGTTCCAGCGTAGTACAAAACTTAAAAATACTAGTTGCATATATTTGCTTCTTTCTCTAGATTTTTATCTAATTGTGATGTTAAATAAAATACTCAACAGTTAAAGCTTACTTAGAATGTTGTGCAGTCTCAAAGCTCTACTTAGCAGCCACATCAGTACTGAAAGACTACCATCTATTCAAGGTATAGAATGACCACCTTGTGGGAATGAGAGACAACATTAGATAATGACATTTACGGTGCAGCTTTGGTGTTCAGTTGGTTGCATCATCTCTTCTCAGAGGAATTACTTGAAGTGCTTTGGCTATTCTCTCTCCAATAGCTTGACTACTTGCTGCAATTATTCTTCGAGACATCAAATCAAATGGTCCACCTAGAAAGCAAAGCAAACAGTTTATATATGGAGAAAAATAAAAGTTGGTATGAAAATAAGCACTGAAAAAACTGAGTGTAAATTACACATTACTATTTAGGGCCAAGTTCTGCCTCTGGACAAAAATGCATTTAACGTAACACGTATCTCGTATGAGCTGCATTTAAATTCTCTTCAGTTATGTTTACTGTCTTTTTTCATTTTTCCAGGAGTCCAGCCAAGGAAGTAAAGGCTGTCTTGCTGCTTAAGAACATACAGTTAACCTGTTCTTCATCTATTGATGGGTTGGGAACTGTTCAGTAGTGGTACCTTGGAAAGAGGACTGAAAAGAACTTTTTGCCTTCTCATTTCAGCTACACTTTGCTCCTAATTAGCCATTTAAAAGGACAAAAGAGTATTATGCAGGCCCATGTATTTACCCGTTACATCCAGCAGTACTCCACCAGCTTCAGTAATAATGATTCCAGCTCCTGCCATATCCCAGCAGTGAATCCCCATTTCATAATAGGCATCAGCTCCACCCGTTGCCACAAGGCACATGTTCACAGCTGCTGTGCCAACGGCTCTAATCCTAAAGGAGATACAAGGTCTTGTTTTAACTGAGAAGAGTTTGCAAAGAAGTTACAGTGTCTGTGTACACTGCACAGAGAACACAGAAATGTCATGATGGAAGTCAACTGAACTAGAGAAAGGATGATGAAATGCTGCAGTGAAACATAAAAAAATGGGAAGGAAGTGTTGCTTAAGTAGCTTGAAGAGTTTTCAAAATACAGCAAATTTCCAGAAATTACATTTACAAATTCTGTTAATCAATTTTGGTTTAAACACATCTTAAAAGATTTCTTCAACCAAAACATATTATGGAAGATAATTTCCCATGAAACAGTAACAGATAGTCTATTTTGTTCTTTGATTGCAAGAATTCAAAGAGAGTGTACACTTTTCAGTGCTGAAAAATCATTTTTCACAGTTTCTCTGGTGACGCTCTGTAAACATCTCTGAATTGCCAAATCCTCTAACAGTAATCACAAAAAATAAATTACACAGCATAAATTTGGTCTGATAACTTCATCAAACCCTCCTGTCACAAATTCCAGTTTCTTTTGGAACTGTCAATGCACTTAGCAAGTAAGTGTGACTTGTACAAATAACCAGAGTTATTTCAATTAACAGTAAACTGTACATTAAATTGTAACTGACGGCAGCTAAACTATTGCAAGAAGCAACTTAAATCAACTCCAATCTCAAATTATTGTTTACAAATAAAATGCCAAAGTTAAAGGCACAACACACCTAAAATGTATTTACTGCTTACATCTTAGCACATATTCTTTAACAACATCTGAAGACTTTTTAGAAGTAGAAAAAAACCTACATGTTAAGCATCAAAACAAGAATCCTGAGAATCTCAGCATAAAACTTGCTAGATCAGAAGCATGAATATGGTCGAGTAACAAAAAAACTCTACTGAAAGCAACTTTATACAAAATGGTTTGTGGAAAGGTAGACTTTGGCTTATCTCGAGGAGAGGAAGCAGGGAATGCAACCAAAATAAGAGCAGTTTATGGACAATTTAAACTACTCAGACAAATTAAAATTGTATGGTTTTAAAACAGGAAAGAGAGATCTACTTTTGTCTTATATATAAAATAATTTCATATAAATATAAAAAACAATTTTCATTACTAAAAGGAAAGGAAACTAAGAAATGTAATATAGCTTCTGCTCATCCAGTTTTATTCTTTGTGTGTTTCTAGGGGGAAAAAAAGCACGAAACTGTATTCCATTTTTTTAACGAGTAAATACAACACTTTGTAGCCCTGCAAGCCCAAACATTGCTTCTCAATACTGATTGCTAGGTTTCTCTTCTGTATGTCTTAAAAAAGTTAAACACAGTTTCTCTGGAGCTACTAGACAGAAACATTTAAATAATACTTCACATTTAAGGTGTCAAATATAAGGCAACCAAAGCTTTCTAAAAATTATATCATATCATATTTACAGTACTAACCACTGTCAGGATACAGAAATATATATAAAAATAGGAAGTATCTTACCCATGAATAGGAATGCTGAGAAGTCTTTCCATATTAGAAAGAATTATTTTTATAGCCTCTGGATCACGATTTGACCCCAATTCTGTTACTAACAGGGATTTTGTAATGTCTAGAAAAGAAACAAAACCTCACTGTTCCAACAGCACTTAAATAGTCACAGTAACTAGCAGTTTGCTTCATTGCTTTCTTACAAGACTGAATAAAACTGAGGTATCTTAATAAAATATTACATATATCAAACATATAAAAAACTGTTATTACTTGGAAAATGGCAAGAAAAAATAAAATACAAGAAGCATGATCTGCTCCAACTGTGCATGTACATTAATCAATGACAGTACTAAATAAAATTCTATTGCTAGAAAAATTAAAAGTCTTGAGATACTTAAGGATCCCATTTGAAGGACTTTACTTGATGTAAGGTTGTAAGCACAGAAAAATGCTACTGACTTAAACCTATAGGTCACACCTGGGAGAAGTTAAATTGTTTGTTAGATTTGCTACACTCTAAAGAACAATCTCAAACAGACTGCAGACATACAGGCAATTAAAAACAAAGAAACAAACTAACAAAACCACAATACAGACACATGGGGAATAAAACCTTTAACTGCCAAGTCCTGATTTTGCACATATCACATCATATACATCAAACAGAACATAAAAGGTGTTTCTCAAAACTAAATAGCCCATGGCCAAAGGAAGTCTTGCAAAACAAAACTATGAGCTAGGAAATACCAATATATCCAGGTCTGCAAATTCTGCTGTCTCATTTGCAATCTGGTAATTACCAGAAAGAAGCTACTCAGTTCAGTTTACCTTCCTGGCCCGATACTTGAAGTTTCTGACCATTGCAAAATGCACCTTTTCCTTTTCTGGCAGTATACATCTTGTCTTCTATACAACTATACACAATTCCAAACTCTATCTGCAAGAAAAAGGAAAAATACCTTGAGGGGTTTTTCCCTTTCTTTCTATTTACTGCAAAATAGGAAATTACAGAACTTAGTTGTAACTAGAAACAAGCAATTAATTTGGATTTGATTAGATATTAAATAATAAAAACTATACCTTTTTGTTTACAACAAAGCCAATTGAAACTGCCACAAATGGAAACCTACAAAACAAAACATTTCACTAATTTACAGTGAGATACTAAGTTTCTTTCATTACCATGCTTACTCTTAACAAAGACAGTGTTCAGTTAAATGTGATGTATATTTCAAAACCAAACTTGGACTATATAGGACATAGTTTTCTGGAATTTGCACAATTTAGCTGAAAATAGAGCCAACAACACTGATTACTATTTGAAACACAAACTTTTCTATGCACAAGGGGCTGTCATTCTGGTTACAGCTGCTCCTAGCTTAGGGGCTGTTTTTTACAGCCAAAGAATGCAAACAAGCCTCTATGCTACTACCCTTTCTCAGAAGGAATAAGCTGGTCTCATGAAAGGAATCAAGTTACCTCTCCCCCCACCTCCCCTTTCTCCACCGAAGCCATGACCAAGACAGATATTGAAGAATGCAGGAAGAGTGAAGACAGTGGGACTATGTAAGACATGATGGTTTTTGTCTCAATCTGTTTGAAACAATCAACCAATTAATTATTTTTTACTTTATTTTTAAATTCCCAGACATCTGCTTTTATTCTTTCTGCAAAAAATACCAACTTTTAAGCCTGTAGATTCAGCAGAATGGGTTCTCTCCTATAACTATCTGAACATGTTATTTAGCAGGATTCAGAAGCTATTTAAAAGCTGTTGTGCACACAGCAGCAGTCATTTCAAAACTGAAATCAAATAGACTCAGAAAAGCTCACTGGGGTCAAAATCTATTGCCTTCAAAAGACATAAGGAATAGGCTGTCAGCATTACACTGAAAGGCCCCTCCTCATCTTGCAAAATGCAAAATACCACTGATAATTACCGGTGATATCCTGCTTTTTTTTATAGTTGGAGTTCCTAGATCTCAAGAGATCTGAAATTTCCCAGAAACCAGCACCTGAAGCTGTTATTCCCTCTCTGAAGATGCTGCAACTTGTTATTCTGAGTCCTGTTCCTGTTGAAATCTGCTCATCTTTGGAATCTATGCCAAAGGCTGCTGACCCCTGCTGTATAATGTAGGCCTCTTATAGAATAACTGATGTAGGTAACAGACCCAAGACTATTGTAATACTTACAGGAACATTAAAATGCTTGTAAAAACTGCCCAATGACTCTCAGTAAGTAGCAATTTGTAACTATTAACAAGTTCATAGTATCTCTTTCAAAGCAATTAAAAAATTTAAAACAACCTTACTTTCATGGAACTGGAGAAAGAAAAGGGGTCATCAGTTGAGGTTGCTAACAAAAAAATGAAAGGTGGACCTGTGTACAAAGTTGGTAGTTCCATCAATTGGGTCTATAATCCATGTGGGGTTATCCGTCAGAATGCTGCCCTCTCCAGCTGCAACAGATTCTTCTCCGATAAAGCTACAGTAGAAACACATTTAAAAGACAGAAAGAAATTGTTGAAAATGTCTGAATTACAACACTGCCCTTGACATTAAAATTCTTAAAAGTGAGATGAAGCTTGGAGTACCACCAGCGATCCTATACAAAAAGCTGAGAAATACATGATTTATCCAGAAAGCACCAACCATATCTGACCAAGCTTGCATCAATATTTATGATGTCAAGGATAAGCACAATATGTGGGGAAAACAACTTTATGCTTCAATACAGAAATAATATATCAGAATATAGCATTCAGAACATTGATGTTTTTGTAATTTTTTTCCAGTAACAGCATCATCAAATTTTGTTCAAAATATCTACAGCTATTTACACTTTTCAGCTTACTTGTGCTATACAACACTATTTTTTAGCTTGTGTTTTCAGTGAAGAAAGCCTTTGTGGTCTTATGTATCTGCTTAGAACACTGCAGCAACTGTTAAGTTTGAAGACTGATTTCAACCCAAATATGACAAATCTTTTACTCTCAAAACTTTAGTTTTACAAGCATGACAATAAAGCGATGAAATTCAAACCAGAGTTCCTGAAGATGGGTGAGTGCATGCTCAGCTACAGTAGTAAAACCCAGGGATACGGAAGGCACAGTGCCACAGCACCCCAAATTTCACAATTTTTGCTGCTCGTGAAAGTGTTTGTTTTGGACTGCAAAATTATTTGAATGAGTCTAAGTGGGTGAAATTCTATTCAAGGCCTTTTGCAGGTTGTCACAATTTATCACACATTACTCAACCTATGAAAAGTTTGCAGCCAACATATGCTTTTTCCTCCACAAACATGTAAAATGAGAACTGCTGAGAGGAAACAAATGAGGTCCCTTTAATACTGATTAGGAGTTTTATGATTAACTACAGAAGTGAAGATGACTAATCAGAAAGAAACAGCATGTTTCCAAAAAGCAGCAGACCTTCAGAAAGATGAGACTGAATATAGGTGGATGAGTAATTCACTAGGAAGAGAAGTTCAGCACCATTATGCCAGTTGCACTAATGCAACTCTGGTTACCTAAAATAAAAAGAAGCTAAAATATTCTAAAATGCTTCTCAGTGTCATAGAAACGGTTATTTCAAGGTCATTCCACAAGTCTGTGTGCTTATCCTAATTTGGTTACTGAACTTTTGCACTACCTCAGTTATTCCAGTTCCACACAGATTTCTTACATTTCACTTATACAGCTACAATAACAAAATCTCCAAGAAAATCCAAGAAAAAAATAGCAAACTGACTTTAAGAAAACTGTATTAAACTTGAGCCATTATGTCAAAATGCTAAAGACAGACCTATGTAAGCAAAAAAACCTATGGATCACCCTTCACGAATATGTTTTTCAGGGAGTGGGGGATAGGGGTATAGGGAGGGCCAGGGGAAGTGGGGAAAAAAGGGAAGAGCAATTAAGAAAACCTCAGTATTTTGTAAGACAGTCCGTCTGTTATGCGGAATAAGAAGATCCTGTCTTCTTTTAAGGATGTTTTATGTTGTCAAACTATGACATTTGCCAAAGGCACACACTCAGTTCCACAGGATCCATCCAACACAGACAGCAAAGGCACACTAGTTTCAAAAGCAGACAAGAAATCTGGGTTCCAGGTCTCCTGGGGACACCTTTGATTTTCCAAAACAATAATCAAGAAGTTTCTTACAGTTGGCTCAACTGCAAGTGACTTTCAGCCTAAGTTTCGTCTCATGTCAGCAGACCTGGGGACACCTTGCTTTTTTGCTACAGTCCTTTGCAAAACTTCAACCCAGTACTACTCTAAAATACTTAATTTACTGAAGGTAAAGGAGAATGCTACAACTTTCCAGCATGCCAGTTGTAATAAAAATTTACCAAGCAAAACCATAAACTTTCAATTTTTCTTCTGTCAAAAGCATACTGGTAACAAGCCATACCTGTGAGAAGGATACTTTTCTTTTATCAAAGAAATAATGAAGTTTTCTACTTTTTGATCAGTTTCTGTCACCAGATCTACAGGTGAGCTTTTAGTCATAACAGATATTTCTTGTTTGAGTGCTCCACGGATTATCTGTTAAAACAAAAACAAAAAGAAAAAAAAAATCTTTCACTGTTAACAATATGGAAAATATTAATTTTCAAAATAAATATGAGCATCATTTTTACAGTCATTTTCTATATTGCACACACAAAACACAAGCAGTGACATAGCCTGGATTTAACTGCAGGAGCTGGGACTTGCATCTCCAGTCCCTACTCAGTACGAAGTTTTACATGGCTTTAAATCTAAATACTACAGGAAGATCTCCAGGTAGACGAAACTGGGGTCCATTTTGTCAAGACAAGTTTAAAATTTACAAATTTAAATACCGGAGTTGAATAAAGCACCTGACACTGAGCTCAAATCAGCTATTTTTAGTCAGACCCTGCACTTACGATCTGAAAACTTTCACTCTCAGCTTAAGCAAGAATCCATGCCTCACAGCCCACAGAACTGTTTTACTGTAACTCAGAAAGATTTTCTGAGGGAAGACTTTAACGAGGTCGTTGCAGAGACGATGTTGCACAGATTTTGCAGCTCCAGGGGACAGAATTAGTACATGTGCCATCTTGTCTGCCTGCCACAGCCTTCAAATGTACCAAGCGGAACTACTAAGAGCTGAACATTTGGAAACACTTGTGCTGAGGCTTTGCCAAGATGTACAAACCTTTTCTTGTTCTAAGCCGTCTTAGATCTCAAATGGCAAAACAGCATCACTGTAAGGGATGGTTCTTATTTAGAGAAGCAAAGCAGTCTTCATGAAGGGAAACAATCACAGAATGGTTTGGGTTGGAAGGAGCCTTAAAAACCAACTAGTTCCAACCCTCCTGCCATGGGCAGGGACACCTTTCACTGGACCAGACTTAGAGCTCCATCCAACCTGGCCTTGGACACTTCCAAGGATGGAGAGAATACAGTATGGTATTGTGTGCCATCAACAAGCCACCGTATAAAGCTGACTGAAGCGTTCACAAGAATGTCATCGGCTTTCAGGTGGTAAAATAGTAAGGTAGACAGAAAATGTTTAAGGGGGGAAATCGAGATGCTCTTTGTTTACCACAATTCTGAATTTTATTTTTTAAATCAAACTCAAGGAACAAAAGTTACTTCTTAGTCTTTCATCGGACTCCAGGCCAAGGAAAAGTACAAAGTTGTTTTCTTAAGTTNCCGCTCGGTGGCGGCCGCGCCTGCGTGTGAGGGAGCCCGGGCTGGGTGCGGCCGCCTCGGCGCCGGCGCTGTCAAAATAGATAGGGGAAATGTTGAAATTAAGAGTTTGATGTCGACTTCTTGTTAATAATTGGACGTGGCAGGGCGGAGATACCAGAAATGCTGTCCCATGGAGCACGCGATTGAAGTTTATCATAGAACTGAAAGGATGGTNGAATACAGTATGGTATTGTGTGCCATCAACAAGCCACCGTATAAAGCTGACTGAAGCGTTCACAAGAATGTCATCGGCTTTCAGGTGGTAAAATAGTAAGGTAGACAGAAAATGTTTAAGGGGGGAAATCGAGATGCTCTTTGTTTACCACAATTCTGAATTTTATTTTTTAAATCAAACTCAAGGAACAAAAGTTACTTCTTAGTCTTTCATCGGACTCCAGGCCAAGGAAAAGTACAAAGTTGTTTTCTTAAGTTAGCCAACTTGCAAACATAAAAGACAATCTAATCTTGCACTTGAACATCACAAACTATTCTGCCCATTTAGGTTTTGACAGAACACTCTTAGGAACAGATTCCAGCATCAACCTCCTTCAAAAGCTATATACATATTAGACTCAATAAATAATGTTATTGTTTATAAAGAGCTTATACATACCTCCCCAGCCTTCCTTGCTAAACCAACTGCATAATCCATACATTCTTGCCAGGGATCTGCCATCTTTCCCGAGATAAAGAGCCTAGCAAAAGGAGAGATTAATGCAAAAAATTATTATGGCTTCTTCGTTTTCTTTCTTTTTTTTACAAATTCGAAGTTTTTTGCTTCACCTGGTTTATTTTTAAGTACTGTTCAGGTGAGGAAACAGGCTGAGGGCAGGCCCCGCCCCGGGGCTGCGCGGTCCCGCGGCCGCAGGACGCGTCCCGAGCGCTCCAGGACGCGCAGCCCCTCACGGCGCCCGAAATGGCGGCTGGGGCGCGCGCCGCACTCACCGCCGCCCTCG
>VYZQ01043681.1:29592-52221 GCA_013400655.1 Mystacornis crossleyi
TTGCTAAACCAACTGCATAATCCATACATTCTTGCCAGGGATCTGCCATCTTTCCCGAGATAAAGAGCCTAGCAAAAGGAGAGATTAATGCAAAAAATTATTATGGCTTCTTCGTTTTCTTTCTTTTTTTTACAAATTCGAAGTTTTTTGCTTCACCTGGTTTATTTTTAAGTACTGTTCAGGTGAGGAAACAGGCTGAGGGCAGGCCCCGCCCCGGGGCTGCGCGGTCCCGCGGCCGCAGGACGCGTCCCGAGCGCTCCAGGACGCGCAGCCCCTCACGGCGCCCGAAATGGCGGCTGGGGCGCGCGCCGCACTCACCGCCGCCCTNGCATTCAACCTGGCCTTGTTCACTTCAGGGGTGAGGCATCCACATCATCTCTGGGAAACCTGTGTCAGTGCCTCAGAACCCTCACGGAGGGCGAGTTCAAGGAGTTCAACCAGTTTTGAAAGCAATTCCCAGTTTAACTGATCCATTTTCAATATTAATTGAAATCATACAGAGAAGAAAAGCTTTACAAGCCTGACTGATACCAGTTTCATTTTTTCCTGTGGTCTTTTGAGCCTATTGTCTGTCATCAAATAAACGCAAAACACTGAGGGCTTGTCTTGGCCTCACAAATTGCAACTGATGTAACTTGCTGTTCTGTGTAAACTGGTGATCTGGGTAAACAGGGCAACGGTTGCAATTTGCTTTATGCTTAAAGTAATCATAAAATGTCTACAACACCAAAAGAAGCAGTCTTACCCCATTGCCCTAATGCCAACCCAAGGCACAGCTAAGCCAAATGGGGTTAGTTTTGTCCTTTCTACATCGGAAGATACAGTTTCCACTCTCACCGACCCTGTTGTGTGGGACAAGTCACTGTGCAATTCCACATTTCCTCCTTCTCCTCTCATAAACAAGAATAAGCCTGCTTTTTAAAGTATTCGCAGTCATTAAAGACCTACAGAGATGATAAATTGTGTTTTTATTGATTATTTTTGCAAGTCGTTCTTTACAAGTTTATACCAAAAGCATAGAGCTCATTGAAAGAGGCACTTTGGCTTAGATTCGGTTTTGTTGAGGCAAGCAGCTGAACAGGCGTGAGTACAACCTATATAGGACTGCATGAGTGTTGTGAAAAACGGCTTCTTTAACATCATTAATAGTATACTTAACATTACAGCAAGGGTTTTACAGGAGATTTCAAATTCTGCATTCACCTTAAAATCAGCAGAAGTAAAACAGGAATGCCTGAAGTTCTCTCCTAACAAGTATAAGAATTTTCCTAATCCAAACCACAGTTTCTATTCCATTTGAAATGAATTTTGCATTTTTTGTAGGAGGCTACTAGGAGGAGAACTAAGCTGCAAGGTGCATTGTTATGTGTCACCTGATAAACCGGATGAACAAACATGACTTACTGATAAAAAGTCTGCAAACCAGACTGATCACACCCCAGGGTGCATACTTTTCTAAAACAGACACAGAAAGAGAAAATAGTGAAAATAAAAATATGAGCGATTACTGCCTGCTTTCTTAATGTGATATATTATTTCTTGTTTATTACAGCATTGCCCTGCCGATCTAACAGGTCACGGATCCAAGTAGAATTAACTCTTGGTGTTAATACAACTCTGTCTGAACTGTAACATACATTACAAAACGTGACAGGCAATTTTGTAGCAATGTTTGAACTGGAACAAGGCCCAGGGCTGCTACCACAGCATCTCATAAAATGTTTATAAAGCCTTGACCTTGTGCTTTCTCTGAAATTACAGTTAGAACAACCAAAACGTTTGATATTCACCTATTTTTGTAGTTTGGCTGAAAGCACTGATTATTATAAAATCAGGAAGTATTTCTTTTGATAAATTCCTCTTCTCGCTTGCATAACTTTACATACACTTTCTTTGCATCTACTAGAAATTTTATTTATTAACTTTGAAGTGAAACAGTTCAGCACCTTCTAAACACAGGCCTGTAAAATTAACAGTGGTTTTAAATGCCAAACGACTCCTCCAAAGTGTTTTGGTTTATTTTTTTTCAAATGCAGTTGTTGAACTTTCCATATGAAAATGTGCTAAGATAATAAGTTTTAGAAGAAACAACAAAAAAAGCTAAGTGAAGATATGTTTGAATCTAAACAGGTGAAATGAGAACAATTCTAGCCTAGGCAAGATACCAAAGGTCTGGAAAAGTTTCTGCTTTTGTTCCTAGCATCATTGATTAGGGTGGAGTTTTCCTCTCTCCTCTATTATTTATCTGTCAGACTAGCTTAATTTGGTTTTGCTTTTCTGAAAACTATGTCGAATGAGCTTCTGTGTACAATCCTAGACACATTCCTGGAATAAGATGATAGTGAAAACTTTCTGGAGTCTTATCAACTCTGACTTGCCATGTTTGTACTGTCATTTACAGGCTGATAGCCCTTAGCCACTACTGGCAATCGATGAAAGCAACCATCCTGGTAAAATCTTTGAGGTCTCCCCCAAGATTTACTTCCTGCATCCCAAGTCTATCTTACCCTTATCCACAAAAAAGTGTTATTTCAATTATTTTGCCTGCAATTAATTTGCCTGCAATTATTTTTTCTGCTAAGGCAGAAAAATCAGGGGCAGGAGGAAGGCTGTAAGTAGAGAATGAAGATTTTCTGCTGAAAAAAGGGAAAATGACCCTGTTGCACAACAGCATTTTTCACTTGATTTTGTAGCAACAGTATGGGGAACAAGTTCTGTTCTGTCTTCCCAGCTCACTGGTTCCACAATGCTGGTTGGCCTCTTTACTGCATATTCTGTACCACAGCAGCCTAAGATAAAAAGAAAGATGAACAGACAATTGGAGAAGAAAGGGAGGAAGATAATTAACAAGGGAAAAGGGAACTGTTTGTTTTGTACTGGAAAATAAGAGAACAACTGGAGAGACAGGCAGAGGAAAGCAGAAAAATGCTCCTATAGTTTCTGCTGCCAGGAGACAAGGATTTCCTAAATATCCAGACACTAAAAACCCTCTCATGGAAACCAAAAACACCTTCCTTTGTGTGACATCCACACCACATCCAGTAAAGTTATTTATCCATACCTAAGTCATGTTAAACTATGGTAAAGAGTACTGTAAAGCAAAATAAGAAACAACGGTGACGCTTACTGAGATCTTCTTGGGGTTTCATGCAAGTCAAATTGATACAGTAATACTACAGAGATTTCTAAGTTGTTAAAAAGGAACTATTACTGGGCAGTACTGTAAACTCTGACACTACAATCACTTGAACAAGACCACATTACTGTTCTGCCAATGGAAAGTACCTTGGAGGAAAATGCCAGGCAGACTCCCCGTACATTGTGATCCTTTTTTTTAATGGCAGCTGTTCCTAGAACGAGTATGTCACGCACCTCTGTCTTCAAACTGGTACAAATGAACCACAATCTAGTATTACACAGTGGACAATGGTTCCCTTTAGACAAGCAGCTAATGGAGAAAAACCCGACAGTTTACTGTCAGTTACTGAATGTGGTAGCTGAATGGGCCAAAACACCAAATCCGTATTTGTGAATGTCCAGGTGACTGTGATGCACTGTCCACCTCCACTTGCAGGTCTGAGTACACCTCTCCGCCTTGTATCAGCTCTCTGAACCAAAGGTCCATTTCTCATAGGACTACCCATATTCCTTAAACTTATGTCCCCTGCCCTCTTCATTGAGTTTCTCACCACTTCTATGTATGTCTTTCAGTGGCAGGACAATGCCCCTGAAGTGCATCATATTGACATTTTTGAACAATGTAGACATTCAGTCTTCCTGTGGCCCAGTCACACTTCCAGGCATTACTGGCTGGCTATGTTCTGTCACAGTGCACATAGAAGCTGGAACATCCTTGCAAACATGAGAACAGTACATGAAGGTAATTGCCTGAAAGAAAGTGTCCTATTTTCTGTGAAAGAAGGGTAGCTCTTCCTGTTTCAAACTTATTTAAAGGTGAGTCACTGATCTAGCAGTGAGTCAGGCTCTGGGAGACTGAGATTTCTCCCCCTTGATCTGAATCCTGTGCCCTAATCACAAGTCACGAGGTCATTTTGGTAGCAATGGATCACACTTTCTGTGGTGCAGTTGAAAATCTTCCCTCTTTACTATCTGATGAATAGGTTTGCTTCAACAGTTCAGGCACACTGCCCAGTATCACAGAGCAGCAAAAACACACTACAGCTTTGCAAATGAAGCTTAGGCTTGTGCCTTCCACTGCTCTGTTCACACCCCTTCATCCACTGTCCCTTCTGTCATTGCAGAATTTCCTTTTCACCTCCTAACTGGAGAACATTGGCTGAATAATTGTCAACAGGTAAAAGCAAATTGGAAGAATTAATCTTGAAAGGGTTCTGTTCCTCTAGCTTAAATTGAGATAGGCTCAAGGCCACTGCAGGATGAGTTTAGATTGTAACAGGCCTACTCAGACAGATAAAGCAAGGCTGCTTTGTTACACATCAGGATTTATGGTTAGGAGAGCGCTGGTCCTAACATCTGTGGGTTTATGTTTCAGTAATTCAAAACAGCTATAACTGTGATAAACATAATCTTGTGTTTCTTCCTTGCTATGAGTTTTCAATCCATCTTTGAAAAACATCCAAATTCTGAAGTCTAACAACCAATGATACTATGAGTTACCTTCTTAATGAGCACTAAGCAAGACCCCAAAAATTGAGAAAGCCATCAATTGTATAGAACATATGCACCTATAGGTATAATTCCATTATGTACAATCACTGTACACACTTTAGAACTTAATAGGTCCCCCTTGCAGACTGCTGAAGAGAAAAATAGAGATTTTCCCAAGGTTGGAAATGCCCAGATGAAACTGCAAGCTGTTGAATGGTATGCTTCTAGCGGAACTGTATTTCTTCCTCTCTTACCATATTTCTTCTTCTTTTACATAGGGATTAGATAATAACTTCAAGTTCTCTATTATCCCCCACCTAATCACAATGAGATTCACAAACAGGAAGACATCTGAGTGAATTTACTTTTGCTTCATAAAGCTTTCCTTCTAAATATCATTAAACTATTACAAGAAGAAAATGTGGACCTGCTGTGTGGACAGTGCTATTTTCCAAATGCAGTGAAATCTGTTCTTGTAGATGTAGAAAAGATGCTGCAATAGTGTAATATGTTTCTTTCCTTAAAAAAACTGTTACACTGCAAGTTTACATTTTCGTTATTTATTAAGACATACGGTCCCCACCGCTTACACAAAAATAAATACCAAATTTAAGAATATATTCTTGATATTATACAGGTCAATAGAGCAAGAATTTATTCTAGAGTATCTGTAATATTAGTTAATACAATTTTCCTTTCAGGATATAGTTCTTCTGTCAGCCAAGCAATTGACAAATTGATGGGAATTGTGTCTTTACAATGGAAGACAGATTATGGCATACCAGGGATTTTAAAAGAAAACTGGACTTGCTTGAATACCATGCTTCTAAAAAATATTGGAATTTTTTTTGTTTGTGAAAATTTATTGACTAATTAAAGTAGGACTCTGGGTCTTCCATAAATAGAATATCATTATCAAGATACTCCAGAATTATATTCCCTCCATTGTACAGTGGATAGTCTTTATCAGATAGCCATGTTTCCAGTGTGTGTTCAAATGGCAAGGCTTCTCCAGAGGCAGTATGGCATAATCTCAGTTTCTGTAAGACAAATAGCACAGAAATTAACATCAAGATTTGCCTATCCAAGATGAAAGAAGTGGGGTGGGAGAAGGACAAAAAGCTAAAGAAAACTTAAACCAAAATGCAACAACCTGGAAAATGCTTGTTTTTGCTGACTTACCTGGGATGTTGATTTGTTGTTGTCATTTTTAAGGCTTGCTAAGGAAGCTGCAAAATCTACTACTTTGCCAATACTCCACTTACTGCAAAAGAACATGGGTTTGCTTTTCTCTTTGTTTCCTTTAGGTAAAAATACTTGAAAGTAAATTCTTTCTGTCTAGAAAAACATGAAAGGTAAAACAAAAAAATTATTAACAGAAGAAACACATCATTCCAGTCATATACATCTAGTAAGTTTTTTTAAGTAAAACTTAAAACTTTTAAAAAGTTTTTCAGTAAAAGCCTCAAAATTACCAACCGCAATTTGTTTTATTCCATCAGGACAATTTTACTGCAAAATATAAATGACCAAGATCATCATATCCAATCCTCTCCAGCTGCAGGCTGTCTGCAGTATGTATATGATGGACAGTAAGTTCTTAGAGGTGGAGAGAAAATCTTTTCCCACCAGTCCCACAGCACACTGTTATATATAGACAGATATGAAAAGGTATCTGCCCTCGTGAGGAAAAGGTGAGTTTGAAAAAGCAGTATTTGTTTTTGGCAGCAGTACAATGTCTCAAATTGGAATGCAAAAGCAGTTAGAGAAGTTCACTGTACTAGAAATGCCTGCTTCACAAACCAACATTCAGATCATGACCATCTAATCCTTTATCCTGTACTGTATCTTCCTTTTATGTACTAAACACTCTTTCTACTAGACTGAAAGATTTGTTTAAGAAATGTCAAGAGTAATCTATGAGGGAGAGATTCTGAATGGGATTGGGGTAAAATATAGCAAGCATGACTGCTATATATTCATCATTTATGATCATCCTTGCTGAGTCAAAGCCAGACACTATAAAACAAGACAGAAGCCTTCTTTCTAAAGGATTTATTTATGCGTTCCCTAGGAACATATGGAGCTACCTCAACCATGCTCATAAAACTCATTCTGAATTTCAACCTATGCATTTTCCTCTAAATTTGAGTGTTCTCCACATAGAAGGAAAGAGAATCATGTCCTGGAGCTATCCCTCTGAAATTACAGAACATATTAGTAACTGGCCAGGCAACTGTTGCCTTTCCCTGGTCTTAAAATTAAAAGCCAAACAGTTAAGGGAAAAGGGGTTTTTACCTCAGTATTTATTCAAGGATCCTTAAGGTGCACCACTTCGTCCAGGTGGAAAGTGCCGAAATGCACACACACGATAGAGCGTGTACACAATTTATAGGCCTTGCAAAGTAGCATATCCATCAAAGACTCCCCAGTGAGAGGCTTGAATGAACCCCCCATCCTGACGAATTCCCCCCTTGATGGGCCTATTTTAGTTTACAGGATGTGTTCTAGAGAAGAACCTATCCTTGGTTTCTCAGGATAGCGTAGGGCTTTCTGGCCTCCAGTGGCGAAGCCTCCAGGATGTTTGGTCTCCTGGCTTAATGGAATATTAGGTCTATGCTAA
This sequence comes from Mystacornis crossleyi, assembly GCA_013400655.1. NCBI lineage: Eukaryota > Metazoa > Chordata > Aves > Passeriformes > Timaliidae > Mystacornis > Mystacornis crossleyi. The sequence goes on from VYZQ01043681.1 coordinate 36,845, forward strand.
GTTATCAAACTTAAGGAATTACAAGTATGCATGCTAAAAGCACTGAGGATACATAAAAGCTATATAAAAGGGTATATAAAAGGTATTTAAAAGAAAAGACAAAAAGATCATCATGGCATCATTTCCCTCCTTTTAGAGAAAACTGGAGTAAATTGAGCAGTAGTTTCTTATTCAATTGTTAAGATAAAATTGGAACTCCCTTTTGCCTCCCTCCATCCCCCCAAACCAGCAACTGCAACCAGGAAACCTAAATACGTTCAGTATGGATATTCTCTGAGCTGGAGTCAGGGGAACACCAACTGGGCTATTTAAACAATTGCTGAAGAAACAATGCCAGGGCCCCAGACAGGAGGTCACCTTTTCTGGGGACCAAATGGATTATGGGCAGGAAATAAGCCCCCTGATCCACTTGGCAAATTAATTATGTTGGACTTCTTCCTTGAGCACTCAAGGGGTGGCGTTATACCCATATGGAGATAAAATAAGGAAGGCTTAGCGAAAGCTTTTGCTTGGGGTAACGCTGATGGTCTTACCACTCTGGCAGGATTTCATCAACGGTTTGCTGACACTCCCATGCCCTCTGCTGTGCAGTCTGACAATGGTATTCATTAAAAAAAAGAAATCCAGGAATGGTGTGAAGATCATGGAGTTGCCTGCGTGTTCCACCTGTCCTACAGACCTCAAAGTAATGGTGCAGTCAAGAAGTGGAATGGTCCACTCAAATGAGCTCTAGGGCAAAGTTTCCTTAGGGAAATATCGGGTAAAGTCCTACTTAAAGCTGTTTGATGTTTAAAAACACCAGCAGACACCCATCAGATGCCCAGTGGAACCAGCTCATTTTTCTGCTCTCCAACCAGTAAAATGTCTAATAAACCCCCCCGTCAGCCCTTCTCTTTTCTCAGGGTGACAATGTTCTTATTAACGATCCTATGAAGTTTAAAATACCTGTAAGTATTTTATACTTCCCTAAGTAAAGGGCAGATGGAAAACTGTTCCTAAATAGGGACTCCCTTTAACTTTCACTAAGGTTTGGATAATGCCCAAGAATGAGTAATTTCTTACCATTTCAGGTAATGAGTGAAACTTGGACAGATTCTTTGGCTTGAATAAACCTGGAGTGTGCCCAAGGGATCATCACTTTATTTTTGTAAAAACCTCAGCTGTGAAAAGATGGTAACAACACCCACTGTATTGTACTGGCCTTTATCTGTACCTCCTTCCTCCCTATTTCATGAATGGGATGATAATCACATCATTCAGTTTATGAAAATCCTTTCTCACATGTGTTTTGTACACATACAAATGGTATTGTATATACAACACCCTCAATCTTCAGATGCTGATTCTGAGTGAGTAGCTGAACCTGCACCTGAAACATGCTGGTACCAATCTTAGTTGGCATACTCCTCCCTCAACCCTCCAAATTATCAAACTCAAACTTTTAAGGCATATTCTTATGAAAAGACTGCATTGTCCACTACAATCCCCCAACGTATGAATTCAATCTGGGTGGGAAAACCAAGCAATTACATGTTTCAGGGCTAGATGATCTGAAATATTGATATTGCAAGCCAAGTATTAAGATTTGACACAATCTCCAGAGGGTCCATATGATAAGAAACCACAAGCTAAGATGTGCTATAAAATTCTGCGCTGCACTACTTCAAAATTGTGCTACAGAGATTCTAAAAATCCTGTTCTAGTCTAATAATACAATTCTGTGCTCTGCTGTTCATCAAATTCTGCTAAAATAATAAGCTTTAATACAACTTAGTGCTGTCATCATTCTGCCAAGAATCCCCAAAAGACCCTGTTTGTCCCTGCAGTGCTGTGTGACATCCATGTGGCAGGCAAATACATTTCTGTTATAAAATAATAGAATTTGACTCAACTGCTCTGACATAAGACTGCCCACAAAGACGTAAGACCAGTGAGATTGCTTTTGGGTACCAGGCTGAAATATAGATTTAAGTAAGTGTGGTCTTGAAAAATTAAATCAAATACCAAGCTGAGGGAATTAGATGATCAAACAATTTAGACAACTTTCCATTTCCTTTGAGAATTCAATTATTGAAAACAAACATCACTGACCTGAGGCAAGGACTTGTCCCCACATGCGTGCATTTTCAGTTTCATTAATGCCACTTTTGCTGCTGTCTCACTGTTTTTTGCTCCTTTACGTTTTTTGCTTTTTGCTTCGTCACTTTTTTTAGAATCTGGGAACAATATTATTCCTGTTAGTGTCATCGTTCTGACTGTTTCCTGTGCATATCATATGACATAGACCCAATTAGTCTGTTGGGTTTCACTGTGTCTCCAAGGATCTCATCCCCTTTTGTGTCTATTCACATCTTCCCAAGGTCATGTATCAGAATTTTTACAGTCTCAGCAGAATTCCTTTACATTGAAACGTAGATGAACATTATCACCATGTAAACACAGGCTGCACAAGCCAAACAGAAACAAATTCTTTAGTTTCTACACCTGTGGCCATCACAGCATTCATATGGCAACAGTTTCAGGTCCTCCTTTCTACACATAACCCCACTGTCCACATGGGCAGTGCTGTTCATTCTCTTTCCCATCCTAAAGCTTGTTTAAAATCTGCAAAACATTACATTGTAGAATCAGACTTTTCTGGACATCTTGATTGTGCAGGTGTGATCCTAGCAGATTGACATGCACATTTGACACAACTGCATTATTTGCACATGAATTAATATGTAAATCATAATGGCTAGGTACAATTCATTATATTACAGTACTTGTAGCATGACACTAAAACAATAATTCTGAAAGAAACCTGTGCCCTATTTATTCTTTTGCGATTCTCTTCATACTGTTGTTTTGTCTCAGCTTAGATGAACAGTATTAAATGCTGACATGTAAGTTTAGGGCTATTTAGCCAAGGAACCCTCATCCTTTCTTCTTATTTGGACAAACCTGACCCCTCAAAGGAGGTCAGAAGCTCAAACAGCATTCTGAAGAAAATATAAGAAAAAGAATATATAACCCTCTGTACTTGCCTATAATATGTTGAACGAGCTGCTGGGTGGCAGCCATTCGAGGTTTTGGTGTGTCCAGCTTCTCACATTCATGGTCTGATTGATGACGATGTCTGTAAACAACATAAAACTTTTACTGCCTTTTCCACACATTAATAAACAAATATTGATGTTTAAACTCTGTTCCACTCACCTGAGGCAAAAATGTTTTTCACAGTAAGGACATAACACTGGCAAAAGCTCCTTTCCATTGCAGTCCTTGTATGAGCACGGGTAAGATCTATGCTGATCAGGTTTTACAGAATTGTTTCTTATATTAACCTATGAATAAGTACAAAATACATTGTGTAAATAAACAGATACTAAGATACACGTTACCATCCCAGCTTTCTCAAAAATGTGTGCTAGCTCTCTATTCTATGGGCAAACCTGGTCCAGCTATTCTCGCCTACTTTTGCTCTGGTTATGTTAGCTCAGAGGCAGAAAAAGAACCATCACTCTACTCAAAGTCGATTTACTTCTGAGAGGCAGAAAAAGAGCAGATTCACTTTTTTAAGCTTTTCACATTCTTAATTAAATAATTCCTACTTATATACCATATGCATTCGTCTAGTCTGAAAACACACAGCTAAGTTGCATGGAATTTTAATTCAAGGCTGTCATATATTATTAGATTACCTCAGAACACCCATGAGCATCCCGGCTCCTGTGCTGAAGGCTGTGTGGAAAAAGAAGAAAATATCACAGTTATCAACATTCCAGGAAAAAAAAAAACCTGCATGTGAAAACATTTAAGTGTTTAAAGAGTACTCTGACAAGTTTTATAATGGGAAAATTTCAATTAGATAATGAATCTTCTCCAAAGTTGTTCTATACTATTTCACTTCTTGAATGGATAGATCATATTCTTTCTCAGTATGAAAAACATTTAGCTTTTGGAACTTATGTCTCAAGGTAAATAAAACCATTTCAAGAGAATGAAGACATTACCATGCTTAAGAGTTCAGTTCAAAACAACCAGAGTTTGTCTGTTTTAAGGAATTTTCAATCACCTTCCATAATGGCAGAAATCCTTTGAAGGCTTTTGATATATTAGAAGCGAAATCTGCCCCCAGTCTCTTTGAGTTTCTCTCAGCTGCCCTCTGATAATCTGAAGTGTAAATCAAAGTGCAGGCCCTGATTTCAACTTTGCAAGAAACCTCAAAATTTTTCAAGAAGAAAACATAACGAGCCACCTCCTTTTATGACAAGGTCACCTATTTAGTTGATGTTGGGAAGCCAGCAGATGTGGTGTTTTGCATTTTAGCAAAGCTTTCAACACTGTCTCTCAGAGTGTCCTTCTGGACGAAATGTCCAGCACGCAAGTAGACAAGTCCGTAGTATGATGGGTGAGCAACTGGCTGATGGTTTGGGATCAGAGAGTCACAGTTAATGTGATTGCTTCAGGCTGGTGGCCAGTGGAGCTCCCCAGGGCTCAATTTTAGTGCCAGTGCTCTTTAATATTTTCATAAATGATCTGGATACATGTTATGGTTGCCAACCATACTAAACCATGAAAAGCTGTGAACTCCCTTGAGGGTGGAGAAGTCATACAGAAAGATTCTGGATAGACTAGAGAGCTGGGCAGTCACCAAATGTAAGAAATTTAACAACAACAAGTGCAGGATTCTTCACCTGGGATGAGGAAATCCTGGTGACCAGCACACAACATGAGGAAATGGAAAGAAGCCGTGTCATGGGAAGTTCAGGTTGAACATTAGGAAAAGGTTCTTCTCAGAGAAGGTGGTTGGGCACTGGAACGGACTCCCCAAGGAATTGGTCGTGGCACCAAGCCTATAGGAGTTCAAGAAGTGTCTGAATGACACTTAGTTGTATGCTTTAATTTTAGTCCTGTGAGGAGCAGGGAGTTGGACATGCTGACTCTTGTAGGACCCTTCCAGCTTGAGATACTCCATTATTCTATGAACTTACCAAAAGACCCCTGAACAGCCATCACATACAAAGGGAAGAAAATCTGAAACAAAGAGATCTGTTTTCAGTTAAGACAACATGGTTGTTGTTCTGCTAATAGTTTCTAGCTTAATTTTCACGATTTACTTTTGCTTACCAACATCACAGGGTAGCTTTCTTTAAAAGAATACTTAGCAACCACGTCTACACTTTAGCTAGAAGTGGCTTTTGTTAACTCCCCTAATTAGTATTACAGAAAAACATACGAGCAGGTAAATTATACTTGTATACATTCCAGAAGTTGGAATTAGGCTTTAAATTCACTTTTTTTTTTTTTTTTGTCAATATCAAGCTATGACAGTGGAACATTTGGCTAGCCATCAAAGTTACTAGTTATTTTAAAAATTGAATTTATTGTGAGATCACTCAGAACCCAATTTACTGACACTGGACAATTTACATTTTATTTTATGGGTTGCCAACTGGAAGAGATGCTGGTTCTTTGGAAGGGAGAGCATCTCCTCCATTGGAGCAGGCAGGATCATCCTCCATGATGATCCTGCCCCTTCTTCACATCATATCGTACCTACTGTCCTTGAGTGATTTAAATGACACACACTTCCTAAGCCTCTGTACACATCCCCTGCCTACCACATACATTCTCACAGATAAAATCACTTCACTGTCTGCCAAACTCCACCACACCACCAATGGCAACAAATGCCAGGTCCAACCCATTACTCAGCTTCTCCATCCTTCAGATTTTATCTTATCAGACCACCAAGCAACTGGACCACGGGAGCTCAGGTCACGATCATCTCGATCTCTACATCTCTGAGTGGTCCCATCAGAAAGTTTTGGGTACAGGCAGTTGTGCTGCTTCTTTCTGAGAGGCTTTATTTCCTTTCCGAGATTACACATTCCGAGATCCGTGAAAGCAAGCAAGTGTGAGGAAGGGGCAAGCTGGCTATTAACCACCCAGTGACACAACCGAGGCGACAGGCGCTGGCACTGGACCGTGCAGGGCTGCAGCAGCACGGAAAACTGCTCGAGCGAGAGGGCAGCCCTCGCACCATTCCCGGCCCACCATGCCCGCCTCCGCCGCGACCCGCTGCGCTCTCCCTTACCGAGCTGGCGGCAGTCCGGCACCCCACAGTGCTGCCCCACCTCCAGCTCCGCCATGTCGGCGGCACGCAGGAGGCGGAGAAACGGCGGGGCCGGGCGGGGCCGCGCTGCGGAGGGGCCGGCGGGACCGGCCCCGGAGCGGGCGGGGCAGAGGCGGGGCCCGGGGGCGATGGGGACCCGCCCACGCCGGGCTGAGCCTGAACCTGAACCGGAGCCCGCCCCCGCCCCGGCCGCTCGGAGCTGCTGGCGGGACCGGCTGTGTCACGGGGCTCAGGGCAGCCTGCGGTGAGCAGCCGGTGTCTGCCCAAGGGACGCCTCAGACTTCAGTGGGCCCAGAGCCGCGGCTGGTGCTCCTCGGACTGTTCCACGGGAAAAAAGGGCGTGTTTTGTGTCTTATTTGTGTCGCTGTTTGAGTCGTCCCTCGGGGCACGTTCCCGGAGGTAGCCTGGCTTCCCGAAGCTCTTCGTGCACCCTGTAACCTGTTGTTGCCACTGAGGTTTCCTTAGCGGCGCACCCACCACTTTTGTAAAAAGCCGCATTCTTTCAGAATTCAGGGTTATTTTCCCAGCCCTGACCCGTGTGCACGCCTGTGCCCGAGGGTGATGCCCTCCCAAAACACTTTTATGTGGCATGTCTGCAATTCCGGGCTCCTCAATACGAGAGAGACATTGAGATCCTGGAGAGGATCCAGGAGAGAGCTACGCAATTGATCAAGGGACTGGAGCATCTCCCTTCGGAGGAAAGACAGAGTTGAGCCTCTTCAGCCTTGAGAAGCGACTGAGAGGGGACCTCACCAATGTCTATGAGTATCTTAGGGGAGGGTGCCAGGAGGCTGGGGCCAGGCTCTTCTCAGTGGTGCCAAGCAATAGGGTGAGGCAACAGGCAGAAACTGATGCACAAGAATTTCCACCTGAACATAAGGAAGAACTTTTTTATTGTGTGGGTGACCACGCACTGGAATAGGTTGCCCAGAGAGGTTGTGGAATCTCCCTCCCTGGAGATATTGATCCGTCTGGATGCACTCCTGTGCCGTGTGCTCTAGGATGACCGTGCGTGAGCAGGGAGGTTGGACCAGATGACCCACCGTGCATTCTGCGATTCTATGACAAGGGAAAAAAGTTGGGGGAAAGCACAAACTCGGCAGCCGCCTCCGCAGCGCCAGCCCGGCCCGGGACCCTACGGCTGCCCCGCGCAGCTCGCCGGCTCCTCCCGCCGGTCTGCCCGGCGCTGGCTGAGGGCAGCGGCAGCTCGGCCTCCCCGGAGCCGCCCCTGGGCCCGCCCCGCCGCCAGGTGCGGGGCCGCCGCCGCCCGTGGGCTCAGGAAGTGCTGTCACGGCGTGTGCCGGGCGGGGAGGACCGCGCTGGCCAGACCTTTCCGTCGGCGGGTGCCGAGCCGGGATCGCCGCCATGAGCAAAATCTCCAAGTTCTTCAAGGGGGGCGGCTCGGCCGCCTCCAAGGGCCGCAGGGGTCCCTCGCCGCAGGAGGCGCTGGCCCGGCTTCGAGAGACGGAGGAGATGCTCAGCAAGAAGCAAGAGTACCTGGAGACGCGGATCGAGCGGGAGCTGGCGGTAGCCCGGCAGCACGGCACCAAGAACAAGCGAGGTGAGTGCGGCCGGGCCCCGCGAGACTAAATCCCGGGGCTGGAGGGACTCGGGTCTCGCCGGGGCTGTGGCTGGGCCGGCTCACCTGGCTCCGCAGGTGTGCAGTGTGATTCGGCTGTGGGCTCCGAGCAAGTGTCACCACACGCGAGGCGGGATGGTGGGTTTGGCTCTTTGGTATCTGTCAGTGTTTAATGAACTGTGGATTCATATAGCGGGATGGGAATTTGTTATTCCTCACAAAATTTCCTGTCTGTGGTTTCCTGTGCGATTCTGCTGTTGGTGCTTTGCACCACAGTGGATGCAGGTATTGGCTGTATACACGGAGGACAAAGTACTGCTGCTCAGCGAGGGGAGGGAATCGCTGTTTGAGGGTTCAGCATTGACTGGACAGGTGGCAAAGGGGATGAAGGATGTGAGGATCTCCTGTATATTCAAGAATAAATGCACATTATCCCCATTCCTGACAACTGAGGAACAAAGTGATGCAATGATTCATCCAAATCATGTAAGAAGTATATGTGCAACAAAAAAAAGAATGATATCTTAGAGCATTAGTGACTACTGGTCTGGGATGCTGTTAGCTACAAAGGAGAGGACGTCAAGGGGTCAGAAGGTCTGACTCCTGTGTATACTGATGTTGTCATCCCTGGGAAGCAAATGATGGTAGCCAGTGTCTTGAGGATATACAGGCCTCAGAGAAACAAGTTAATTACTTCCCAAAGTCACGTGGAGGCCTGTTTGTCTACTCTGAGCTGTATTTTAATTTAAATGCTTCAAAACAGAAGAACATTTTGAATTAAAGATTTGTGATGTAACAAGAAAGTAGTCTTTTGCCTGCTCTTTCTGTTACTCAATCTTTTAAAAAATATGTGCCCTATTATTTTAAACTTGTGAGGAACTGTTCGTTAAAGGTGTTTTGGTTAGCCCTCTAATGTATTTGTAATACTTTAGCATTTAATAATTATTAGCAAAAGGCAGTTTAACTAAACTAACTTTTAGTTGGAATGGATTTAAAATCATGGGTCAAGATGGGACAGATTTGAAGGCACAGTCAGGGGGAGTAAAGTCAGTTCAGCAGCACAACTGAGACAGCTGCTCGAGAGCATGTCAGGGTTGTCCCAGTCCTGCACTTTCTACTGGCTTCAGCTGAGTGTCTCTTGGTCCCTTGTCCAGGTCCTGGCACCTCTGTGCTGTCACAGTGAGCTAGTTCGGGAAGGTGATCCAGCTGGAAGCTAATTTGCTGTGGGACAAAGTGACCAGGTAGCTCCTGGGGCTAAGTTCATTGTGCAAAAGCCCGAGCTGCGGGGCTGGTGCAAGAAAATAGGCTGGTTCTTATGACTGTAGCAATTCCTAGTTAAATCCAAACACACTGCTCTGGAACTTCATCCCAAACCTGAACTATAGGCTGGCACATTTGCAGAAAGAAGAAGGATTTCCTGCCTCACTCCTGCCCTTGTGCTGCTCCCTTCCTTTCCCTTAGCAGAGCTCTCTGAAGGGTGTGTTTCAGAAAGCTGGATGTTGTAAAATATTGTGGTTTTCTTTGTCTGGGTTATTTTTTTTTACCCCGGCTAGTTTTAAGTTCCACTTACCCAGTTGACCTGCTAGCTGCAGGAGTGCTCGTGTACCTGCGAAGGAGAGAGTGGTGCACAGACAGGAATAAGAACTTGTTGGGAAAAGGTGGATCTGCTTCTCCTTTAACTCAGGTTGATGGTGGTTTCAGGTGTGTTGGTTTTTTGCTTCAGGCATGCAGCATTTGATGTCTGAAGCTTTTCTCCCAGATCGTTGTTTCCACTGCAGTACTCAATATGCAATTGCCTTGGTTTTTTATCTATGAAATTGTTCATGGAGTCATGTTGCAAATTGGATTCTTGAGCTGATGGTGGTTAAAAATAACTTCCTTTTATTTTGTCATTTGGTCAGGGACCAACAGTTAAGGACCGTAAAGAGGCAAGAGTAGGGCAGAAAGTGCAGTGTGGCAGTTTTTATTCTTGCCAAAAATGGTTCTTAAACCAAAGTGGGATAGTATAAGTACAGCCAGAGGAGCAACAATATAAACTATATGTTGTTTAAAATATAACCTTGCCGTGCTGAAGTGCTTAAATTTAGCAGGATAGTCAGTGAACTTAAATAATATGTCTTCATTTGATATGTCAATTTCTTTACAGTTTAATTACTGTTGATTTACATATAACAGCATATTAGCTGGTGTATGGCACTGTATAGCTCAGAGAAAATCTGTGCTAACCAGCATCTATTGTAACATTATGTAAACATGCACACAAATGAGAGAATAAAGGTTTTAATCTCCATTGCCTTGTTGAAGTGAATGTTTCAGAGAGACATCGCTGGTAATTTTTAATGTGTTTTTTCTTTTTCTTAATTGTATCTATGTAGAAGCCTATGGAAACTAAAATGGGGCTGTCTTCAACTGGAGAAAGATGTATTTAGGGATAGAAAATGCACCAAATTAGCATGATCTCACGTGATTTTTAGGTGCATGAGTCTGAGTCAGTTACACCAACACAAAGAGAGAGCAGATTCAAGCACCAGCAATTTCTCATGACTTCATATGACTCTTGAATGGGTTTCATGTGACATCAGTAGGCTTAACTTGATTTAAAAGCTGTAATGCATTAGCTATGCAAGAGATGTGAAACATCACTGAAATACTCCTGGCTTTTCCTTTATGAAGTATCTCTGCAGTTCCTGTACCTGATTTGAAATTAGCTGTACTTTTGAGCTGATACATTTCCAGCATTCACCATTAATATTTGATTGTAGCTAGACTGCTTCAGGGGTTTTGTTTGCTGAAGTTCCTCCTGCAGAGGTTATGTCATGAGAAGCAATATTTGTTTCACAGTTAGCTCTGACTTCTAATGTCTCTCCATTCCAGACACAAATTCTTTTTTATATCTCTTGCTGTACTTTTAGGGAGTATCTCAGTTTCAGCCAGTGCATAGCTGCCAACTCCATTTAGAAATTGGCATTTCTTCTCCATTATTTTGAAGGACATAGAGGAAAATTTAAAGAACAGGAAGTGATGCTGAATATTTGAGAATTTTGTTTAAAAGGAAATGTGTTTTCTGAAGCATGCCTGTAATTGTGAAAATAACATACATGTGAATGTGTGTTGTTTCAGCCTGGTGTCTTTCATAGATCCTAAAAAAATTAAAAAACTTAATAAAAAAAACAAATTTAACATAAGCCATCCAGAATAGGATTAAATCTTAACCATAAAGAATCACATAGTACTACTGAGGACGAAACCTATGAAGAAAGTTGGAATAACAGGGAGGGTTTCACAAGTAGATGCTGCTAAGTATCTTGTGTGTTACGTTTGGGCAGGGCTTATGTAGCCATGTAGCATTCCTTTTCAATGAGTTAGGTGTAACCAGGGTGCTGTTGAAGCCAAACAACGATGTGGTAGTTGTGTGTTATGATGGACAGAACAGTCATGCCTACGGCAGGCTGTGGGACAGGTTGGGAGTGAGGGTTTCTGGTAGGGACATAAAGGAAAGCCATTAGTGTGTCTTTGCTCTGTGAGTTTCAGTGATTGTTCTCTGACTTGCATGATCACAGTTCGAGTGTCTTGCCATGAACTGGAATACTTGTAACTGCTCCAGCTCATTATTTTTCTTGGTTTAGCTCCTCAGTTGTAACCTGCGTATGGCTTCCTCCACAAGGCTTTATGGACTGTGAGTGCTGATAATGAGCCTAATTAGGGTCCTATGATTTTCGTGGTCTCAGCAGCATTGCCTTCGGTTGTCCCTGGAGTGAGGGAGATCAGATGCTGCAGTCCATAAATCCCTTGCAGGCCTGAGGTGGAGATTTGTGAACTGTATCCAAGAACGAGATCTGGTATTTTCACAGTGGTGTTACATTTTCTGAAGAAATATTCTTTCCCTACTTTACCAATTTCCTCGGGGGAATTATAAGGATTATTAGGCAATCTTTTTATTTCTGCTTCAGAAGATGAGATCGTTGATACTTTCTGTATTGGGGAGTGTTGGTGGTGGGCTTGACAGGTAAAAGTGGTATTACTGCACTATTTCTTTTCAATCTGATCTGTCATGAAGCCATGAGAAGGGTGCCACAACTCTTCCTATGCCATTACTTCTTTTTGTCCTTTTGAAATTGGATATTCAGTGTGGCCAGGATTCCAACTGCCCAGCTGGCCATTTCTGCTTCCTTAATAAAGTGTCAGCATTGTCGTGATATTGGAAAAGTGCCCTTCTGTATGCTAATAAAAGTAGTTCATTAATATGCAAACTTAAACTGACATCATAGTCTTCTGTTGTTCCAGACACCTTGACTATAAAATTAAAACTCATATTAAAAGCAGTGGTTCTTAATCTAGGAGCTGTATCCTGCTTGTAAGACTCAAGAGTAGAGGAAATGTGCTAAGCCCAGCCAACTGCTGACCATTATAAAATTCAGGAGTTGAATTGGCTTTTTGGAGCACAACAGAAAAAGTGTATGAGACTGCTTTTGGTTGATTTTTTTTTTTTTCCCCTGGAGAAGCTCTCCACCTCTTCCTGAATGAATTTGGGTTAGTTACACTTGCTTCTTCAAACTCTACCTCTACTCAAACTCATCCTCCCTAGGCTGTCTTCCTTCTTTGAGATCTCTGGAATGGGTAACACCATTTTTCAGAGCCATTCTTAGATCGTCAGTGAAGTGAGTTTGAGTTCTCTGCTCAATTTCATTATATTTTAATAGATATGTTCTTTTCCAGTTTGGTTCTTAGAAAGCAGAAGTATTTCAATCCTGTAAGAGTTCACACAAATTTTAAAATGCTTGTATTATGCAGTAGAAAAGCACCTGAAGTTCTTGATACTCTGGAAAACACAGAAAAATAGATTTCGCATACCAAGGAAATCCTCCTAAATTAGCTACGGGAGCTACAATAGCAAAATACTCTACAATAAAGGGCATTAATATAATGCAAATCAGGAAAATCATATAGTGTGGTGTGAGAATTTATAATGCTTTGGTTGATAAGGAAAGAGTATGAACTAATTTCCTATGAAGTGCTTTGTTCTGTAAGTCACGGGTAAAACTAAAGAGAAGGAAGATAGTACGTTGCACCACAGTAATTAGGAAAAGCTGTTTATGAATAGGTGAAGTCATAGGGAGTTTAGCTTCTCCTGTGTTTTCGTGATTTGGGTGTAGTTTAATTTAATGATCTTCAGGATTTTGAAAACAACTGCTTTGTGTGTAACTGCGGAAATCCATTTTCTCTGTGAGCAGCCAATAATAACAGCACCATTGCAGAGTCCCATTTCTGAATAACACTGACTAGAAAGACTGCCCCATGGTGGATGCTTGCTCCAGCTGAAGCCTTTCTGTATCAGCTCATCAGTGCTCCTCAGTCCACAGGGCCTGAGAGTCCTCTCTGGCACAGCTGGTGTTATGCACAGTTTCAGACTGTTACATTTGTCTGGAATCTCTGGCTTCCTAACCTAAGAATCCAGGATCAAATTTGATCCAGTGGCAGCTAAGAAAGGGAGTGGCTGGTGTCCTAACTCTACCAATACTAAGCATAAATAAGTAGGAGAATAACAGCTAGGTAAAGATTGCTTGGGATTAAATCAAAATTACATATTTTAGAATTGCCGGTGGTAATTTTACAGTTCTTACATTTGCTGTGTGTATGACATCATCTGGTGTTTGTGCATCTTCTTCAGAATATGCATGATCTTTGAACCATCCACCAAAACCTGGGAAAATCTTGGGTTTGAATAACGTGAATAATCTGTTGAGATTGTGGTTTGTTGTCCTGAAACATCTTACTGCAGGTGGTGAAAGGCATCTCAGCCTGTGTCAATGTCTGTCCTTGCGCAGCTCATGATGAGCAATTTTGATCATGTTGATCCGAGCATTTGTCAACAAAGCATTAATTTTTTTTAGTGTGTTGTTACACACCATAAATCTATGTTCTCTCGTGGGGGGATCGTAGTTTCATTTGAAAAGTTGCATACCTCAGTGTCAAGGTTCAGTGTTATTGCACATGGGCAATTACTTGAACAGGATGGCAACAGTAGCTGCTGCAGTTGGTTGAGTCTGGGGGGCTGCTGGGGATTGCAAGCTCTGACTCTTTAAAAACATTAAATGTAGGAGACAAGGGAAGGGATGGGGGGTGTTAACAGCATTGAAAGAAACCAAACAATGGGTTAACTCAGCCTCTTGGTTTCGTTTGGTAGGGTTTTTTTGGCTGGCACATGTGTAGTTTGGAAAAGACTGTCATCAGGAAATGCTTGTGGCAAAATCGTGTGTGTTCCACACCCTGAGGCCAAGAGAAAGTCCTTTTCTCCTCCTGCTTGTCACGTGCATTTATTCTGGTAATGATTTACTCTGGGCAAAGTATGCTGCTCATAACTTAGCAAATATAAAAGACTAATCTGAACAATTTACAAAGATAATAGGGTGTAGCTGGATTTGACTGTGCCTGTCTATGAAGTTCTTTATGTTTCCAAATTCTAAGGTTTAAAGATCATGTTTCTAAGTGGTTATAAGAAATAGATGAGCTAAAAGCTGGAGAAATGCAAATCCTCCTCTGATCTAACCCGTCTGCCCGCCTGGGCCATTTGGGCTCTCCGTTGCACTTCACAGATATTGCTGCTGAGACAAAGTTTAGGAAGCACCATTGGTGCAGTTGTGGTTATCATGACGGTTCTTCTTACACTGTCTTCCTTAGGTTTTACTTAGGTTTTGCAGCTTCTTTTCTTCTTTCTTCTGTTTCCTCTTTTCTGACTACTCTCTGATGTTTTTCTTTTTCCTTCCTGTCTTCCCTGCTTTGCCTGTGTGCACAGGATGGAGTTCAAGATCTCCCACAGTGGAGGAAGAGGCTGCTTTTCCTTGTGGCGCTAAAAGGAGTTAATCTAAAAGAGGCTTCCCAGCATGTTCATGCAACAGCATGTTGGTGATTAACAGGCTGCTGATCTGGTGTGGTCAAAGTTTGTCTCCCTAATAGTAAGGTAGGAGGGTGAGAATTATAAATTGTGCAGGTCAGCTTAGTGCTGAACTATATGTCCTTGCATGTGCTGTGAAAATACACAGTGTGCTTTGCCTCTTCCCATTCCAGCTGCCTTACAAGCTCTGAAGAGAAAAAAGAGGTATGAGAAACAATTGAATCAAATTGATGGAACACTTTCGACCATTGAGTTCCAGAGAGAGGCGTTGGAAAATTCCCACACCAACACAGAAGTGCTCAAGAATATGGGTTATGCTGCACAAGCTATGAAAAAAGTACATGAAAATATGTAAGTGTTTTCTAATAGCTTCCAAGTTGAATTCACTAACCACTTTCAAATTATTCCATCACTACAGACTGTTGTATCAAGTTAGATTGTTTTGACTTCATTTTTGGTTCGGGCATCCAATGTCAGGAATACTGTTGGTGCTGTAGTGTTATATTTGCAGAATAATATTTTTTCCTAACAATAAATCTAGAAGGAAGTTCACTTAACTAGTGAGATCTGTTTTCTTAAGCCTGTCTTGGCAGTGGAGAGTGGCTTCCGCCCTTGGTTTGTCTAGGAGAAAATGTAGTCGTACAAACTAGACTACATTTCCTCAGAATCCATAAGCTGGACTGTGGGATTCAAAGTACTAATTAGACCTGACACCCCACCCCCACGCCCACATTAAAAAGAATTACCTTTTTTTTCATATGTCCTTTATTGTTTCAAAGGGTGTT